>JAVQJD010063245.1:0-10932 GCA_036023655.1 Nannoperca australis | reverse complement strand
CTCGCACACACACACACACACACACACACACACACACACACACACACACACACACACACACACACACACAGTTGTCCTACTCAACTCTTGGCAGAAGTGGCCGGAGTGTGGGCGGCTGAGTTTTCATGAATCCGAGGCCTTCCCTCTCTCTCTCCCTCCCTCCCTCTCTCTCTCTCTCTCTCTCTCTCTCTCTCTCTCCCTCCCTCTCTCTCTCTCTTCCTCTCTCTCCCTCCCTTCCTCTGTTCACCACTTCTCTGGTTTCAGCGTTAGCACCGCGCTAATGTAGTGTAGATGGGTCTCGGTGGCTATAGCATTGTTGATGTCAGCTGGGACTGTTGCCCAAGTGCTATATTTAAACCACGGAGCTGGCATGGAGCTGACACTCACCCGTACGTACGCGCACACATGCGGAGAGTGACGTCGGCACACCCCCGTGACATCACAAGCATGCTGTTTTCATCTCATTACATGCTAATTCCACGGACTCCCTCTGTTTTTTGAGACTGTATCTTTCAAACTCTTCCCTTTTTTTAAATCTTTCCTGCTCTTGTGTGCACTTTATTCAAATTCTTTTTCACTTTTTTAATGTTTTTTTTTTCTTCTTCTCACCCTTGTCCCTACACACACACACACACACACACACACACACACGTACAAACTCTGGATGTTTTTGATTTGGGGCGGCTGCGACCACATTCCCTTCCACCCACGCCAGTTCACATGTTCTACAGGAACACACACACACACACACACACACTCGGCACAGACCCTTAAATAAGCGAGGGAGCAGTTTTCCCTCCGTTTAGGCTGTTGGAGCAACAACACACTCCTGTCCAGTCCAGAACGTTTAAGTTACTTACAGTAAAATATCTTTTTAAATAAAGCTCAGAGCTAATTACACTAGAAATGAATAATAGTTTATACTTCTTCTGTCGTGCACACACATGCTTACAAGCTTGGTGTACCTATTAAGAAAGTTGCACTTATATAATCAGTGACGGTTCAACAGGGTATGGCAGGAGGCCTTGTTCACGTTTCAGTCCTCAAATATTTGCTCAACTAGTTCCATGGGCTTTTTTTTTTTAGCCCTTTCACCTCCTGCCAACTGCGTAATGTATCTTCTTGCTAAACACTTCATTGTTCATGCTTCAGTCTGGTTTGGCAGATTTAACAGAGGTCGCATCCATTTAATTTATTTCAACTTGTGTTTTTCAGTGCATCATAATTATACATTCAGACTCTGCAGCTACACCATAAAGCCCCCACCTTCCTCTCCCGTACGCAGAGCAGCTCGACCTGCTTCACCTTTTTTTTGGCGCCGGTTTCGCGGTGCCGTGATACGATGGTCGAACGAGAGGGCGAGGTGACATGTGGCAAAGGGCGTTCAAGCAAATGCTACAGAATCAGTTCCCCTGTTCCAGTCTTGTCCAATTTCATCCATTGGAGCCAATCCCAGCTGACATTGGGCGAGAGGCGGGGTGCACCCTGGATAGGGCGCCACACAGTTTAGAGTCGTCAGTTAACATAACCCGCATGTTTTTGGATTGTGGGAGGAAGCTGGAGAGAGGACCCACGCAGTTTCTTTTTACATTAACGTGTATTAAAGTCATCATTGCCAGGCTCAGAAGGCAGTGTTGTATTATCATTTGGGTAAAGGGAGATCAATTTTGTTGCTGTGATGGGTGGTGCTGGTGGTGCTGGTGGTGGTGAATATCTGCTGTAGTTATTCGAGGCTTATAGCCCAGCGCTGATATTAGATTAATAAGATGTAACGGCCCACATTTGACTGCACATACGATTAGAGCTGAAGCCATTAGTAGATGAACTCAGTTGATCAACGGCAAAAATGATCAAATGTCATCAAACAAATAATAATTTCAGTCATTTTCAAGCAGAACTAGAGAAACAATGCTGCACATTCTCAGGTTCTAGCTTCTCATATGGTTTCTCTTTGTCACATATATAATATTTAACTGAATAACTGGGTTTTTGACTTTTGGTCTGACGAAACAAGACGTTTGAAGATGTTGACTGGCCTTTTTTTCATTTTGTCATTCCACAGACCGAAACCATTAATTGAAAAAAGACGCAGGGTAATCAATAAATGGAAATAATGGTTAGTTGCAGTCCTTCTGGTGATGCAGCACACTGGTGCAGCAACACCAGTGCTGGCTTTCTGAGGCAGATGTCGATAATTGAAAGTTGAATTAATCTGAAAGTGATATTCAAAAGTGATATTTTGTTCCTTTTTCTGCATTCGTGTACACACACACACACACACACACACACACACACACACACACACACACACAAACAGTAAAATGGTAAAATATAGATGAGGTTGTTATTAGAGATGTGTGTGTGTGTGTGCGCTGTGCATTCCTCATAACTGTGAGAGTGGAGCGAATGTATTGTTCATGTAGATATTTGATATGAAGATGAAGATATTTGCTCCCACAGTCATGACTGAATGTCGTGAACAATTTCCAGTGTCATCGTCTTCTAACATGTTCATTTCATCTCTACACCACACACACACACACACACACACACACACACACACACACACACACACCAACCACAGGGCTAAATTAAAAACAGCTTCAGCCAAGTGCCTGTTAATTTTGGCTGTGGCTTTGTTTTTTCTCTACTACCGGCGCTCGTGACCACCAATTAGGAAACTATTCTACAACCAAGCAGCCTTTCTAAAATAATGACCACGGTAATGCAGCGCTGACATTGACCACCCACCTTCATTCCCTACACTACCTTTTGTCTATATGACGAGGATGGAAAAGAGAATAGCATGTCCTGATGGATGCATGAGCACACACTCGCGCTGTGTAGCATAAGGAAGAGGACGCAGGGAAGGCGACCTGAGTTGCTTCACGCAGACAAGAAACTTTTGTCTTGCTAGGCAGCGATGTGCGTGTCAATCAGCAGATATGTCTGTTTGTTGTACGCAAGCATGTTTGTGTAAGTGGCAGTAGTAGTTAGCCAGCATTAGCTCGCATCACCATCCACTGTGGGACATCAGCATCAGCATTTTAGCTCCCTTTAAACCTAAAAACAGCCATTATTTACAGACTTCTTTTGTGTTTCAAAACTAAATGTTTCTGTTTATAAAATGTACAGGATAATATCACATGTGGCTTCTGGATAAAGACTTGTTAGTGTCCTTGCCTGTCAGTATTTCCTCCGACATTATTTCCCCTTTTTTAAAGGCCTCACTCCAAACTAAACCTAGATATGGAACAACCCTCTAAACCCCCGGCTTTAATTATTTTGGTTAACACCATGTTGTTATTGTTGTGTTCTCTTATAGGGAAATTGGTATAAGGTTAAAACTATAGTGTTAATAACTTTTTTTTGACCTAGTGGCAATGGTGGTCTTTCATCATTTATTTATGCTCATTACTTCCCTTATCCGCTACTTGCTCTCCGTGCTCCCATGCCTCCTTTTTCTCACTGTCATGTGATTTGTTATTCACCAGATAATGCTAGAAGACAGTCGCATCATTAGCACAGTACAAGTCCTGCATTCAAAAGCCTTCTTCAGTAAAAGCACAGGAGAATTATGCAAAATTATTGGAAAGATATGCCCCCGCGAGAGAGATATTATTGCATTATTAGATTGTTAATACGGATGCAGCAGCGTGTGAGCCGCATGTTACTATTGTTGCAGGTTGAGGTGGAGCTCAATGAAAGAGTTACAGGGTTGTTTTTCTAGTACAACTGTTAAGTAAATGTAGAGGAGTAGAAGTATAAAGATATCAGAATATGGATGTGCAGCACAGTGCTAAAGTAAATGTACTTAGTTACTTTTACACTGTCATGGACCGTGTGGCGTGTTTTTCGCTAAGACTAAAGCTCCTTTTTGAAAATTGATTTAACAAAGCTCGTGCAGCTCCTCGTCAACATGACATTTCCGTCTCCTAGTTGTAAGCACATGCAGTAAAAGTGTACTTAGTCAGCGGTGACTACTGAGAAAACATCACCTCCTCTTTGACAGCTCTCAGCTTCCTGTTGGTGCCAGGCAACAACGCAGTGACCTCCCTGTCTGTTTTAAACTCCGGGTCAATCAGGATCCATTTAAAATCCCTCCCTCGTCCATCCCTCGTCCTATCCCCCTTTATTACACCCACCCATCACACGGCAACCTCTGCTAATTACCAGCTAGGATCCTTGTTTTCCGCTCACCTTCTCCTCATCCTTCCATTCTTACCAGCATTTGACCTTTCATTTCCTCCTCTTTGTAATCTTACCTCCCTGCTTTCCTTTTGATCGTCCGTACACACCTGTGCTTTTTTTTCTCTCTCCATCCCTCCCTCCACCTCTTAGCCCCGTGTCTCCGGTGATCCCTGGTTCAGTCTCAGCTAGCGGGCTTAGCGCTCTAAAGCTCTCTCAGCGCAGGTCGGTGGCAGGGAGAAATCCCGCACTAAGAGGGAATTACCTACCGCACGGACTCCAGCAACACACACAGACACATGTACAAAGGCTGTTACTGTATACCCACAGATCTACACACACACACACACACACACAGATAGCTGTCCAATCGCAGGTAACCGGTTGGTTTGAACTTAACCTGATGACTCTTCATGTAATTACCGCGCACACATTTATCTGTATTCATGTGCGTCTGTGTTTGTGTGATATTGCGCGAGACCTGTATCGTCTGCCTCTTCCCTCCTTTGTTAAATGACATTTGTTCTTTCTGGGGCTGGCCAGACCCCCTGCACCTTCCTATTGAGCCAGCATCATGAATTTCTTATGAATGTTTGCGTGTGCAAGTGTCTGTCTGTGTGTGTGTGTGTGCGTGTGTGTGTGTGTGTGTGTGTAGGGCCCTCAGCTGCATCAATAGCCATTAGTGCAGCAGCCGGGGTAATTGTGCCACAGTGGCTGCAGTGCACACACATTATCTGATAATACTGCAGAGGGCAATACGGAGGAAAAGATGGAGCGAGGACACAGTGGGACAAAGCAGGACAGTATGAGGGAGGATATTAACTGTGCAGACAGACAGGCAGCGGCACGGTTGCTATGCTACTGACTGATAACTGATTTATAACAGGTGATTTCATTTTCTTTCTTTTTAAGGAAACATCTTTTGGGGGCAATTTGCCTTTATTTGTCAGCCAGTAGAGAGAGATAGGAAACACGTAGAGAGAGGAGGGTACGACATACAACAAAGGTCCCCCAGGCCGGGATTCGAACCAGGGACGTCGCAGTTAGGTGGTATGCGCCTGAACAACTAGGCTACCCTGATGATCTTGGACAGGAAGTACTGCAGCCGTTGGTGGTCTAGACCTACTAATAAATGATCATGGGAGCACTATCTAGTGCGCAGACTCTTATGTTCTCAGTTTTTCCACATGCACTTCTGTCCAGCACCTAGTATTCATTCTGTTTGGATGTGTGCGTGCTTTTGTAAACTTACTGCAGCAGTGTATATTACAGTGATCTGTCTGATGACTCTTAATATTGCCTGAAAGTACACCTGAAGCCAACAGGAGGAAGCTGTCAGCGTCTGTAGACTTGTTCTGCCTGACAGAGGCCTAAAATGAATCGACTTGCGGCGATCATTAAATTGCAGTTTGGGAATGTTGAGCGTGGTTGTTCAATCTTGGCCTGCTCTTTTCCAAAGCTTTCAGTTGCATCTTAAGATGAGCAACTTGTAATTAGATGGAGGGACAGTTGTAAAACTGGACCTTGAGTTAAGTTTCTTTTGTCAAACTGTAAGAGTGTTTGCTGGATTGCTCTGAGCCAGGCTGTTGACACAAGATTATCACAGCTGGCATAACGAGGAAGCTTTCAACCAGCGTACTTCATCATGTGAGGTCTAATGTGTTGTGGTCCTGTAGGTCGAGGTTACCCCTGGTCATTTTATTGTTGAACTTCATGCATTCCCTCCAGGTTAAATCAACTAACATGGTGCAGTAGCCGAGGGTTACAGTAGGATGTCAAGAAATCGGTGTCCAATGGTAAAGATATGATGCACGGTGAGACACGGTGAGATTCATCACATGTAATCTTGTGGAACTCAATTCTTGAAGTTGATACGGGAAGAAAAGGTCACATCTGTAAAGGTTTAATCCAGCAACAAACATCTCACACTGAAACCGGATCAAATACAGTGCATGGTCTGTTTTCAGCGTGTCCTGTGATAAGCAGCACTTAACTAATTACACAAAATTAAACTTAAAAATTGATAGAGTTGAACAAATAGAGACGTAAATTATGCACAGGCCCTTCATGGTTACTCTGCCGCCTTCTCTCCGTGGGCACCGTCTCTTTGTTCCATTGGGTTGTACTTGTTTTGGTTCCCGATGAGCTGAACTGTGTTTGGTTGAGCTGAATACTCCGTCAGCAGCCCATCTGCAGATCACTTCCTGAATGGTTCCTAAAATAGCGGCAACAACGATCACAACCAAGGAAACACGCCAGCTGCTCGTTTCAAAACCACACTCGCTTTCTCCACTCTCTCCCCAGGATCAGGTGTTACAAAGGTTTAAGCGTTAGGTACACTAGTTATCAACTCTTCAGCCAAATGTTATTGGACACCCTGTACTTTTGGATTCTTGCTTGAATTGCAGAAATTCTACTAATATTATTTTTAAAATTTAAAGATTTTGAAAATAAAAGTCGCATAAGGGCATTTTTTTGCTTCCTGGAAAGCTAATGATAATCATAATCCAGTTAAAATCAAACCTGTTATTTGGCATTCAGTGGCGTGCTTTTTAAAATAATAATATAAATGTAATAAATAATAATCAGAATGCTACGGACATGCTTTTTAATGATGTAACAGAAAAACGATCAACATTAATATTCAGGGGGAACCATTCGCCTACATTTTATTTGATGGGGGGCGGTTAGGGACCTGGATAATGGATTGGGGGGGGGGGGCGCAGGCCCCAAAAACAGCTTGAGAACCACTGCTTTAAAGGGATCCTATTGAATAGAAAGCTGGCAGAAAAGCATGTGCAGCCAGAGTCGTGTATCTCAAGATTCCTGTTACTGCCTTCGCCAGTCACATATTCTATTTAACATAAATCACATTTTATCTGCTCCGTTTCCTTCTGCTTGAATAAAGTTTGCCCAGACCTTTTGAAATGCTCGAACTGCTTTGTCATGATTGCGATGCAGAGAATGTAAACAGACAGCCTTGACTGTTGTGTCTCTGCATTCCTGCTCGAAATGGTGACCATGCTGGACTGCAGTTGACTAAAATGTTGTAGCGTGGTTTTATAATAACTAATACTGTATATGTGGCATGTCTGACCCGGTGGTGGTGGTGGTAGTAGTAGTATGGTTAATCCTGAAAATGTTTATTTCAGTTTGGACCAATTAAGAATCGGTATCTATGTCACTGAGAACATTGTTCTTGGTTACTTTTCTGTCTCTCTTACACTTTCTGTTCCCTGACTTACTCATGTTCTTTCTTCTTGACATGCCGTGCCTCTTGTTTTCCTGTTTCTCCCCCTTTCCCCCCCCCCTCTCCTCAGCTCAGTCTTCCCGCTCGCCAGCCTTCACATATCCCAAATATCTTCTCAACCCCGTGCTCTGCGCACCGCTCCTTCTCCTTTCCCGTCTCTCTCCGCCTTCCCCATCTCCTGTAGCAGAGACGGTGGACTCTACCGAGGAGACGAGATGGACAGATGTTCCCCCTGCCCTCTGCTGTCACAAACCGTTTGTGTCAGTGCATCACGCGACGCACTGGAACTCGCAAGACGAGTGCAGAGTCTCAAAAATAGCCGAGGAAAACTCCCATTTCCCTGCAGATTTTGAGCACATTCGGGTCAGGCGTGCTACGAGCGAGCTTTGTGGAGTTAGCGGCTTGAAGCTCAACTGAAAAGTGCTAATGCCCTCAAAGTCTTTTGTCTGTGAAAAGTTGTAACGGTTGGAAAATGAACGCAGGGAAGAGCAGTGATTATCCTCTTTTCAAGCTCTGTGTTTGTCACTTTTCCTTGTTCATGAAAATGGCATGTGTGCGGGATTCTTGTTTTATTTTTGGCTTGTTGACAGTTAAGGAGCCATTGAGTTTTTTAATGGATACTTAATGACTAGCGCGCAACACATAACACCGAGAGCCCCTCGAGGGTCCTAACTGTCAGCCAATGGAAGTCCCTGGAGAGATGGAAAAGTCCTAATCTTTGTATGCACATACACTAAATATTTTGGAACATTAGCAGTGCGTTTTCCACACCATTGCCTTTCCAGTTCATTACACCTGTGTGCTAAGCAAATGGGTTTGGGGAAAAACAACAATATGGTCTTTGCCCATGTAAGCTACTTTCAGTATGCAGGAGGACACAGACAAAGAGATATTCTCTTACTTGCTGGAGTCGGCTCTGGGAATAGACCCGGTAGCGTAGATGACAGCGCTGTTCAACGCCTACCCAGTGATGCCATTGAGACTAAACACAACATCTCTTCGGCTTCAGACATGGAGATGACAAGAAGTCACAAATGTACAGCGGCGTTCAGAAATATATACACTTGTGTACTTGGGGTCACAGCTGTGTGATTTCCTTCTTGTGCCGAGTGAAGTTCAGCATGTAAACGTCTGCTGACATGCTAACTACCTAGTGATTAACCATTAGAGGACATATAGCATCAACTAATCTGTTTCCACCATGAGCCATCCCTCTAATAGGTGTCTGGTTGTATTTAGCCATTGTGGGGAATATTGCAAATTAACAAGCAAGGAGTTTTAGGACAGGAGGAACCTATTCATAGTTCGAAGAACAGTTCTTTTGTATTGTGTTCGCACTGCAAGAACTGGGGGCGATCGTTGTAATAAGAGTGTTGTTTTAAGGGACTTTTTTAGCTCCTACTTCAGAGTAGGTGGCTCGCCCAGCACACGAGAGGAAGGTTGAGTGAAGTGTTAGGTGATTGCTCCAGACGCAAGTGTACATTGATTGGTCCAGATGTTAGTGTGTGTTGATTGGTCGAACACATGAGCCAATGCAGCAGCGGCAGTGCTAGCGGTTGTTGTTGTTGTTGTATGTCAGGCAGAAGTGACGTTGCTATACCAACCGCCGGCACCTTACGTCAGTTGAGCGTTCCTGTTGGCGGTGTGAGTGCAAACAGGAAACAAAAGCCCTCAACGGTATGTCGTTCTCGGGGGAGCAGTTCCTCTCAGGGAGTTCCCAGAACAGTTGGGTCCTGCTTTGGTACAGACATTCATGGTGTCCAGAGGATGAATCCCACTGACCTTAGCAGCCCCTTTTCACTTATCCAATGACTTACCCCTGCATCGACTTGAGGAACAACACGCGAAACTTCAGTTAGCAGCCAAATATCAAATGGCATTCCCATCAGCCTCAACTGCACAATGCGTTTAGTGCTAATTATTAGCTAATGTTAGCATGCTAACAAGCTAAACTAAGATGGTGAATGTAATAAATATTATACCTGCCGAACATAAGCGTGTTCGCATTGTCATTGTGCTCCAGTAGCTTGTTTTATACGTACACGGGATTTTCCCGAAATTATGCTATATCACAATACATGTTGGTAATACACACCATGATGGAGATGTCTCCTCCGATCTGCGGTCGAATTTCTAATGAGTGGAAGTTGAATGTGACCTCTGGTTCTTTTCATCTTGTACCTGTTGAATCCAGATTCATTCATTCATTCCTTACATGAAGTAACGCCATTTACATTCACTCTGTTGAAGTTTGCACATGGGTTTTCTAGAAAAGGAAAAGCGATTGCATCTAGCCTTACTGGAAGGGAGGAGATGATTTCCAGAAGAGAGGAAAGTACGTGAGCGCATTGAACATGTTCACTGCTCTCGAACACTGTAGCCCTTTATGTACCCAAAGCAACACCCCATGGTGTAGGTGCTGCACAACGACTCCCTGAATCCAACAAATCGGCCCGGTCTCTTCTGCTTCAAGGCCCAGTGACATTCTGTACATTTGAAAAATGCTTTGGACCTGATTGGTCAAGACAGCCACAGTCTCTTGTCTGGAGCCTTTTCATTCTGCAGCATAATCTGCACTGATTATCAGAGCTGAATGCCCCGAGCATCAAAACGATCCAGTTGCGGTTTGTACTGGAGAAAGAAAACCTCAGACGCGGTACGTTTGTGTGTGATCCGTAGGAATTTAAGGCAGAGAGGCAACGTTTGTTGTTTGGGTTTTTTTTTTGCGTGTGACCTTGTTTATCGGTGACTCTCAGTTAGACAAAGTCATAGAAAAGCCACAAAGGAAGGGAAATGTTCTGGAAAATGAAATGTGACTCCGCTGTTTGTGAGAGTTTTTCTTTCCTGAAGAGGGCAGGTAAAGGAAATAGACTTGGGGATCCGGCAAAGAAATGGCACGCAGCCCGAGCTGGCACAGCTGCACGTACACATGAGCTTCCCATTAGCCCTCTCTCTCTTTCTCTCTTTCTCTCTTTCTCTCTCTCTTTCTCTCTCTCTCTCTCTCTCTCTCTCTCTCTCCCCCCCCCTACTCCCAAGTGGCTGTTTTCGTGGATTGTTCTCCCGACGTTGTCATAGCGACTGTGATGCAGACAGCCCGAACAGGCTGCCTGTCTGCTTGGATATGTCAAGTGTGTGTGTGCGTGTGTGTGTGTGTGTGATAAAACGCCAGAGTGCTCTCGGCTTAGATAGGAAGTGTTTGGAGAATTATGTAATGTCCTCTTTTTTAAAAAGGGGGGGGGGGTTAAGAAGAAGAAGAAAGAAATCTGTCCATGTTTGTGTGTCTCTGTCTGCATATGTCTCGGTGTACCAGGGGAACGCAGTGTTTATGAATGTTATGCAGTATTGTAGCGTGTCTGGGTAGCGTAGTGTAGATATTTTGTCTTTAGCGTCTCTTTTCATAAGTAAGTAGGACGCACAAACACACTGTCAGGGGGTGGTGGTGCGGGGGGGGGGGGGGGGGGGGACCAACCTGTCTGGTAAAATTGCAGTCACGC
>JAVQJD010063229.1:0-17125 GCA_036023655.1 Nannoperca australis | reverse complement strand
TTCTTTAAAGTTAAGACTAGTTTAAAGTCATCTTCATTGAAAAGTACAGTGCTTTTCCTTCAAAAATAAGGACATTTCAATGTGACCCCAAACTTTTGAACGGTAGTGTATATACACACAAAAACATAACCAGAATAACAGCATCACACACACTCTTTAGCTTTATCTATATACATTCATTTCATTCCACCATGATTTGAAGCATTAAAAGAGACTTTCTTTACTCACATGTACACACACTCAGATGTCCAGGTATGCACAAACATACACAATCTCTTTCCTCTCACTCACTGACACAACACACACACACACACACACGAACACCTGATCAAAGGCCTTGCCCAGGAAACCTCTTTCAGCCAATTTGTGCAGCTGTCAGGGTCGAGCCGATAGTGAGCTGTGTATGTAATGTGTCAGAGACTGTGATAGGGAAATCCTTTGAAACACTGAAATCTCTCTCTCTCTCTCTCTTTAGCAACTACACTTTCACCTCTCTTCTCCCTCTCTCCTCCCTCTCTCGCTCACTGTCAAATTCAACTCCACCATTGCTCAATCTCTTGCTCTTTTCACCTTTATCCTTCCTCTTCCCACATATTTGCTCTATATTTCCCCCTGCCTCCCTGTTTCTCTCTTTTAAGGATTACTCTGCCGTCAGAGTGTGTAGACTGAAGGCTGCCTCTCAGCTGGTATTGTTGACACACTTAGTACAGTGGAGCAGCTCTCGCAGTGGGAAAAAGGCTCAGAGGCAGCGACACAAACTGTCACATAAAGCAAACACAGTCACCGGGTTTTTCTGAGATTTCATGCATGGCTGAGCCTGTGAACGGCGACACACACAAAACATCGCTGCTTGGTGGCATGTATGTGCATGCTGCTGACTACCTGATGAGCAAATATGTAACTAGTTACTGAATGGCAAAGGAGGCTAAGAACAGAGGGACATGATTTAAGTAAGACAAAGCACATCTTTGAATATGTGATTAATGAGGTCTGTTGATCTACATTTGAGCCTATTCCATGACATACATAGTGCTGTTGCCTTGAAACTTAATATTCAGTGTCAATGGCTAACAAACAAAAGCAAAAATCCTAAACACATGAGTAGAGAAACATAACTAATACAAGCACTTTTCAAGACTTCCTATGCCAAGGCGTACTGAAGCTGTTCTGGTGGTGGTGTTTTTATTTTATTTCTTGTAGGCCTATTTGTCATATGGACATCATTATTGAATCCAACAAACATTCAATCTCTTTTCCTTTGAAACAACTACTTGTCTGGGTCTCATTTTGCATATTTGTGAATAATGTGGGCTTAGTGACGTAGTGACAACTCGCACAGCTAGTTGGCGAACTAACAGCAAACATGCTAGCCAACCGAGAACATGTTAGCACTTCCTGTTTCTTCTTTACTTGGCCGTTTACTCACTTGTCATTTGATCCTCAGGATTGTACATCACAATAAAGAGTTATTGAAAGGGGAGCTAACACGCTTGCTAAATGTCAGTGTACGAGCTTGTTAGCTGGGTCACTAAAGGGACAAGTTCACGCAGCTTATTAAGAAAACATATTTGTAATATTGACTTCTGTCCCATAACTGCCTACAAACTATTCCTCTTTTGGTTAAATAAAATTTCATGGTGAAACATAGCTAATCAGCTACAATAGCTTGTTCCATTTTTGGACTCTTCAGCTTTCCGTTTCCTCATAGGTCAGCACTGTAAAAATGGCTAGCTATTGGTCAAAGGTGACAATTGATTGATCTGGTGAACTGCACACAAACAATTCATGGATTTACTTTGCTCATGTCAGCCTTTTTTTGCCAAATCGTGTCCAATTTTTAATGCTGATGCAAATGGACCTTTAATCTAACCCATTCTGTGAACACTGACCTTCCTCTCTATCCATCCACTACTTTAGTCATGGCTAGGTTAATACACATAACACAATGAACACACATACACACTCGGATATCTGCAACTCAACTCACATGCATGCACCACTTGCAAGTACGACGGTCTACATATAGCCCCCTTGTCCCTAAAGAGTTCTCTTCTTTCCAAACAATGAGTAGCTCCTGGAAAGCCCTGAAAATGGGTTTCAACTGTCTCTCCACACACACTCACAACAGCTCTGGTAAAAGTACAATGACCTTGATAATGTCAGGTTTCCCCTGCTATTTTCAGCAAAAGGGATTTTTGTTACTAATGCTCTGTGTATGTCAGTAGGATGCTCTTGTATCTATGCACATTGATCTTTGAGCAAAACAGAGATGCAGAGATAAAAGAGAGACACCACGTGAAAGACAGAAACATGGCTTGCAGAAATAGCCAACAATAAGTCCATTCATCTGCTGCTACAACTGTTTTATACATTTATACAGGCTCAGCTCTCAATATGCTCCTCCATGTAATGTTATCAATATCAAAATTAGGACTTCAGTGCGATACCAGCCTAAAGTATCTCGATACCAATACTGAAACAATACCATGATAAAAATCTAAAACATCACAAAAGTAATGTAATAATAGGTTACACAGCATGAAACCTTTCTTTATTAACTACAAAACTTAAAATTCAAATTAAATGAAATATATTTTGTGTCAGCTGCTTAGCAGTTCAGAATAAATAAAGTATGTTGTGTATACAACAACAAATATTTTGTTGCATCTGCTGAGCTTTATAGTTATGTAAAAGATGTGAAAACTAGACTCTTATTCTGTCTGACTTATTTTTTGGAATTTTCTTTGGCTACTTTAAGGTTCTTAGCCAGGAAAACAAGTGTGTCAGTGTGCTCCTCAGTTAGCCTATTGCATCTAGGCTGGAATGCACAGGTACTGCACGGTGGCTGCATGCCTCTTCCACCAGATTAAACAAGAAAGACGGCAAAATCAAATTTTGAGGGGGTCCCAAAAGTAAGCAAATAATTACTATTTATCTTTATAGTAAAATGTATTTTCATGTTTAAATATTGAAAGGTGGGCAACACAAACAAATGGGACTGATGACAGTAAACAGGCAGATGATGCCAGCAGCTGATGACATTGGTTAACGGTTCTAATTCTGCAGTGCAATAATACATTTTGACTCTTCGGTTCCGCTGCTGTATAAACTGTGAATCTTTCAAAACAGCTCACCGGTGTAGGAAAAGCTCACAAGGTCAGTTAACAGTTAGTGAAGGTATCCTTCTTGGTATAGGTACACCGTGCAACACTACCTCCATGTGCATATAATATGACGCAACACTATTTTTCTCATTCGCGTATGTGAAAACATTAACGAAACTCAAACTTAGCCAGTCAGTGTGATGCCAATATAGATTGAGGGAGGGAAAGACTCACTAAGTGATGGTAGAAAAGGAGAGTAGAGGAACAGACGTTTAATAGTCCCAGTGAGGGGTGAACATTGGGTGAAAAGTAGGAAGGAAGGGATAAAGAGATGGGAGAGAGACGGTGAAAGAGAAGGTGGCAGAGAAAAGAATAGAGAGATGGTGAAAGAAGGATGGCTGAAGAAGAGAACTGAGTGAGAAAGGATAAGGGGAAAGAGGATGGGACATGGGAGAGCGGGTTGTTCCAGTCTCTTTTGATGCTTCCTGAAACACAGAGGAAAGAATGTGGGCTATTTTTGGGTCCAGCACTGAGATTCTCTCTTACTCTCTGTGCCTCTAAACACAGCAGCGGAAGGGTTTAAGGAAGAGCTTATGAATACATTGGAATGGAAACATGGCTCCCAATATACCGTCCCGGTTTAGAGATTACACAAGCAGCTAAATTAAGCCTTGGCTTTTGCTTCTGTCGGAAACCTTGAAAAGACAACAAATCATCTTTTCAGGATTTTTCAAAAATAACTTGATTGCCAAACTGTTGTGTCCATGCTTTGTTTGATTGAAATATGTGGAAGTGTTACAATCGCCACACAGATAAAAATACACTTTAAATGTTTAAAATAAAGAAAAGATGGCATATTTATGTTAGGGGAAGCAGAGGAGACTGCAGCAAGTTCAGTTAATGCTGTGTACATGCTGTGCTTGGAGACAAGCCTAATGATATCCAACACAGGATACTTACAGGTTTCCTAGTGTCAAGTTGAAGAATGTGTAGGATAGAGGTATAGTCTGTGATTAGTCTGGTAAATTAAATATCTGGGGAAATTACACCATAGGGTTAATAAATAAAATTATTTTAAGGTCCAGTTCCATGAGAAGCTTAGAATTCATAAAGTGCACTGATAATCGAGTTTTTAAGAATTAAGGCAACCATACATGTCTACATGTTTCATAAAGCTAAATGTTAGACTTTGTTAAACCTCTTTTCATGCCTGTTACAGTAACATACCTCAACATATGCAATTAAATACATACAAATATCAGTCTTTGTGATTGTGGTTATTTGTCAATGGACAAAACCATACCACACCAACCACTATATTTTAAACGTGTAATAAATAATTATTATCATTTAAAGCTGTTTAGCTTTTTCAGGACCTTTTCAGGACACTTTTATTGAGACAGAAATAACTGGCTATCATGTTTTACCAGGGTCCCTGCAAGTTTCATCAGCCTAGACTTAAGATCATCGTAACGTCAGTCAGAATGGAAAAAAAGATCACTTTAATTAGAAATGCAGAAGTTGAACATATTCTGCATGACCTATTTTATTTCTCATTAGAAGATTGGTGAAACAAGTAACCACAACATTTGTTTGGCTTTTAAAATCAATTTTTAAGATATAATATAAAGGAGTATATTTAACTGTGCTGTAAATACTGCTGGTAAAATTAGTCATCTTTTTCATCACAATGTTTCCCTTGTCTCACATGAATGCATTCTGAGCTCTTCCTAAAAAAAGGCTTTGTATCTGTACTTTAGAGCTAGCACTAACACAGATTTTTCATTGTGCAGTCGTATTCTGTCTTGTCTGTTCATTTCTCTGCCATTACATTTCATGTACTTCCCTCCTCATTTTTTCTAGACTTCTTGTTTATCTCTCACCTCTTCCCTAATTCCCTCTCTTCTCTTGTCATTCTCTCAGTCCCCTTTCCAAACGACTCTTTCCCTGTTTCTCTTGGTCTTGTCTGAAGATCAGGTCGTCTAGGTTGCTTCCCAGTGGAATGCCGTGTTCCAACAGTCTACCTTTCTATCTCTCTTGTTAACATCTGCAACAACAGCATCAACAACACTTGGGCTGTCATAAACAAGTTGCACAAACATCCCAGGAGGACATCCAGTTTGGGCTCGGTGCTGACTGACCTGGTGGGAGATAGAGATGATGGAGAGACTGTGGTGAGTTGCTAAACTTATTCAGCAAATTCCTGCGGCTGTGTTCAGGAGGTTCAGGCAATGTGTGAGTTTACAGGCAAGCTGTTTAATTAGAGATTGATTTGTAACTTCATGAGGCTTCATGGCTATTGTTCTTGGGGTCAAGACTGTGTGTGTGTGTAGTTGTGGGAAATAGACAACACCCACCAACATAAGCTTTTGCAACAACTTTGTCTATATTTGGGTCTACTCTGTATGAGTGTGTTTATTTGTTCACATAATGTAATTCTAGAGCTTGAATTGCATAAAGATGTTTGTACAATTCATCCTCACGCATTTGTATCTTGCGTCAAAGTGCAGTAGATTCTCAAACCACTTAGCACACCACAAGAACAGGCTGGCTGAAGATATGTTCACGTTAAATGGTGTCAAAACTGTTCAAAGGTTTTTGAATATAAGGTATCAACAGTGTAAAAAAAGTAACGTGACAGTAGTGGGAGGATGGCTCAGAGGTTTGCATCATCACTTTTCAGCAAGTAGGTCAAAGGTTTAAGTACAGGCTCTGGGCCTTTCTGTGACAGTGCTTCCAAAAAGAACAAGAAAAGAGTAACATAAAACATCCATGAATACAACCACCTAGTAAATTACATTTTTTATCCAGTTTAAATGTCCTTACTAGCATGATGGCCAAGTGAGGATTTTACTTTCTTTTCCTGACCTTTTAAGACAATTAAGTCTGTCAATGCACATATCCCCCATTAAACATATATACACATACACTCACATTCAAATCCTTGCTAAAGCTATTTTCTTGCATATGTGCTGCCTTTGCTGTCTGCAACAAACCCAGTAACTAACAAATCTAACTACTTTAAATAGGCTGACCTTGCACTGAAACCCTGAAAAAAAAAACCTTCCTGAGTGACATCCAAGAAAATCATTCCACTGCGTTATATTTCAAAGCCCACTCCAATGAGTATTAAAAAAAAAGAAAAAACATAATATGCTACACCCTTCTTAATTGCATGACCTCTAGCATGCAAGTTGCAAAAAGGGGAGAAAAAAACATGCATATTGAAGAGGAGCTTCACACAAATCCCTTTTATTATGTATATTTATGCAAATGAAACGTTAAGTTTATTCAAGAAAGTCTCTCTCGCTCCTCCTCTCATTGCCCTTTGGTCAGTGTTTCCACCCTGCAGTATGCATTATGAGCGGCAGCAGACAAGGTTCTTCATTCATGATTGGTTTTATACAGACCTATAAGATTGCAGTTTCTCATAAGAGAGAAGACTGCAGAGTTTTCACAGCAGCAGCTCTAGTTCTTTGTCACTGCTAATGAACTCTGGATGTCTCCTTATAAGGTGAATTGTATTTTCCTACCTGCCGCTTATCATCCAGCAGGGCTTCTATCCCTCTTTATCTTATCGTCTCCTCTTTGCATATTATTAATATCATCCTGCTCTCTCATGTCCCTCAACTCTTCACTAAACCCGTCAAACACTTTGCTTTTCTCCTCCTTCTACATAACTGTCTCCTCGTCTTTTGATTTCAACTTTCTGCTCCTCTCCATTCCTCAGCTGCCTACAGCCTCTGCCCTCTCTTCTTTTCCTGGTCCATCATCTCTTTTCCTCTCGTCTCATCTCTTCCTCGTACTCACACTCCTATCTGCTACCCCCTCCCCCCCTCCTCCAACACCGTGCAGGAGATTAAAATATGAGGAAACAATCAAGCTCTGTCTCATTAGCATATGAACGGGGGGCCGACGGGCAACTGCAGAGACGACAGCAGAGCTCTGAAAATCCACCATGGAGCTTTTTTTAATCCCAGGAATGACTTTTTACTGTATTTTGTTGAATGAGACAGAACAATCCTCTGCCAGTCCTTTCAGGCAGTCAAATTACCATCAGAATAAGAGGGCATAGGAATAAGACAGAATGCTTATATAGCGTCAGGTCAAAGAATGAACACCATAGAATAAGTGTGGAGACAGAATAATGTTTCTCCACGGCAACAATGAGAAGCTGAAAAGATATGGATAGGCGTGTGTGTGCGATGTGTGTTAGGTTTGTCTTCTCACCCCTCAACAATGAGAAACTAAAAAGATAGCAATTGTCTGGTGTGTGTGTGTGTGTGTGTGTGTGTGTGTGTGTGCGTGCACGTGTGCACGCATGTTGGGGTGGGGGGTGGTCTATTCTCATTTGTGAATCAATTAAAATGTCACTATAAGCGTAGCAACATCACAGGTCATGACATATGGTATATTGTGTGGGCATATGAGACAACAGAAATGGAAATGTAATTGATCACATTACTGGAACAGGCAATTAAGCAATAACATCAGGTGTTGGTGAATAGATCATGCGTTGTGAAAGTATTTTGCAGAGATGGAAAAAGCACATTAAGGTCACTGCCAGTCTGTATTACCTCACATTGGTTAATATTGCTGTTCAAATTTACTGTGTACCAAGATAACCCCCCTGAAATGAATGCTAATAGATCTGGAGATCTGAAATACCATAAAATACAAACAAATACAAGAAAACAAAAATTTATTTTACTCTGTAACTACACTGCAATTACACTGAAAAGGGGGAGAACAAGGGGGTACTTATTGTTACAGCTGCATATTCTGTATGAATCTATATGCCTCTTGTACATTTTGTAAGAATGTGCAAATGTCTAAATACACATCCATCTCATTACAACTGTAGGATGTGTGTTGTCACTAACAAACAAGACACAACTGAGCTGCACTGTAAAACTAATCCAAGGTTGGTGTATTCTACTCAACATCATCTATGCTAATGGAAGTCATATAAAACACTGTAATCAAGAACTCATGTCACAATGGTAGCAAAAGCAATGTGCAATTATAAAACATCTGTTGGTGCTGTAGTCATCTGGACATAGATTATTCAACTCATATATGATCCTGCATGTTTACCTTAAGGTTTACCATTGAATTCACCTGTAAATGACACAATGTTGTAGCGTCAATGCACCAGTACACCTATACAGTATCGTCTAATGTAGTAACAAGGTTCAATATGCCTCTCTCCTTCACATCAACCAGGTCTGATTTAAACACACTTATCTTTACCTTTTCGGCTCTCAGGGTCACTGACCATTCATTATTACTCCTCTTCCCTACTTCACCGTGTCCCTCATTCCTTCTTGTTTCTCTCTCTGCTCTAATTAAATTCCTTCATCAAATCTGAGAGGAGCAAATATTCTGGGAAAGAGAGAAGAAGAGGGAGGGGTAAGGCAGAGGGAAGGAGGGAGGGAAGAAGAGATCAGAGGGTAGGAACATATTGAGCGGAATCCAAGCCCAGAGACTGGGATCAGATGATGACCTGAGGATATCTGGAGGGAAAATCCATAATAGGTCATTGTAACAAAGGTAGAGCTCAGTCAAATCATACGTTTTTTTATTTCTCAGGTGGAAGATTAGATAGAAACATGTAAGAATACATAACACAGATAGCCAGACTAGAGAGGCAAAGAGAAGAATCAGACGCACATGATACCAGTTAGGCCTAATCATTTTACACTCAGGACTTTTGTTCAGAAAGGCACCTCCATTGCATACACTTTACTGCTGAAGAGACACTCACAATTTAAATTCTCTGCACTGTGTTCCAACAATATGTTAAAAAGGTCAACTGCAAAAACAAATTTCATCTGGATTATGATGAGCTACTGGACCAATATAAAATAGTGAGGGGATGCCGCACCGTTTCCACAGGAAATTTCATTTGCTGGAATACCGAATGGCAGCATGAAGTAACCCCGGTGTTAAATACATTTAAGTCTCTAAACCATTTCTACTCTCAGTCCTCTTTTGTTCCTATGAGAGATGATACGCAGCAGCTCACATTTATAATTCAGAATCCAGTATTGAACCATTCATCATATCAGAAAGAGACATGGCTCACCCATTTAAAACGGCTGAACAATGAGAGCATCACTCAACGTGTTCACCGATCATTACCTAGACATTGTGTTTGCCTGGATTGATTTAAAGGCCTTATCAAATTACCTGGAAAAGGTTAGAAGTATCCATTACCGGCTAACATGCTTTTGCTATTGAGCACAGGGAGAAAAGGGGGAATGCAGCTGTATATAGCAACAATCAAGCCCAACTGTATCCTAGAGGCATAAATAGTATTTCAGTAAGGGAAAACACATCTTGAAACAGAAATATCACAATGAACACACACAAGTTAGACAGAGAGCCAATGGAGTAAACAGAAGAAATATTTCTCAAATACACTTTGCTAATAGAACATATATATCAATATGTTTGACGCTCCTATCCTTTTGCCCAGTGAGAAGATGAGAGGTTAGATTTTGAATTGCGAGTTTAGGGACACTCACAGCATACAATCAGACTTGTTGTCCGTTCAAATTCAAAAACAAGAATAAAATGTCAAGAGATTTCAAATCCATCCATGATCTTATACAGGCTGTACAAGGGACTCCAACACACAGAGGTAAATAGTGAAAGAAAAGGGACTGCAAAGAATAAAAATAGAGGCAAGGAAAGGCAAAGAAAGAGAAGACGTTGTGAGAAAAGGGAGGGAAATTTGACGGAAGTAGATGAACGTTGGAGAGAAGAAGAGAAAAGAAAAGCAGAGGAGGGAGAAAGGCCACCAGAGAGGTCACTTCTGCTGTTAATAATTTATCCTTTTAAAACCAGTCTGAGGCATTAATTGGTGCTGTGGCTTAATCCTGAAACACACATACACACACCTCGGGGAGCCTCTTAGCAGCTGTGCTCCAGCTAAATTGGCTATGGTGTAGCGTCGGCAGCACCGAGTTCCCTCCAGGTATAACACAGTCAGCCAAAACAGCAATAGCAGGCCTGCCAACCCCGTCTCATAAATCTGGGCGTGACACTTCTCAGCTTCTATCTGTCTCATGCTCGCTGTCACGCTCTCAAAACAAATCTAATGGCAAATCAAAGCGACAAGACGTAAGTCCCTCGGTACGGTTGTTAGCTAGATAAACACACAGCTCACTTCAGTTGTAATCTGTAATCAGCTGAGGAAGACGCTCTGTGCAGCATCAGGGGCTTTTGCATGACTTGGATTAAAGTAATTCATTTGATGATTTAAGGCTTGACTTGGCGCAGGAGGGAAATCACAGGTCGTCAATTGAATTTGCCTTTTCAGGACTTAAAGCTCCACAACAGTTTGAACAATCAGGATATAATATGAGTAACAGTCTGTTTTTTGTAGCCCTCTTTGTGCCAATATGAGTGATTCAAATCCCTTTTGTAGTTTAAATCTGCACAGATATCAGTGGGGAAAATGAGAATGTTCTTCTCATTTTTTGAACAGTTTTAAATTTGAGCTTTAAAGGAATTCTGTTTATTACAGCTGTGTATCAAATAATACCAGTGTAAACACAATGCCTTTTTCAACAAAAGATAAGATGATGTGTCCATGTGTCTCCGTGTGCAGACACAATGTCTACACTGCTTCAGTTGTGTGTTGTAAAGCAACTAGAAGTCAGCAAATTGTATTCAGAGTTTTATCGATATGTAAGATGCCTCTCAGGATAAGGTGCAGGCGTGTCCTCATCAAAAAGCTTTTTATTTATCAATGGATCAATCAATGGATGTAAAGTTTAAAGCATGAGCAAAATAATTGAGGACAGCATCTCCCTTTCAATTATTTCATTGGTTTGTATGTTTCCGATGCTCTTATTTATTGCCATTAAACATCCTGCTTTGTTCAAAGAAACTAAAATAATAAACCACAATAAATGTCATGCAAAGTATTTAATATTTATCCTTTCCAACATTGCCGCCAATAAGCACTGTCCAGCTGAAGGCACTCTGGCAGCATTTTATCGGTGCCTGAAGGTTGATGAGCACATTTACCACCCCCATATCCTATCCTCACACATCAGCTCTGCTGGTGAGATAAGCACTTCGGCCTTCAGTTGATCCAAAGGGAAACCCTGCTATCTGTATCATATCGCCTCTAAAACGCCAACACTACCGTCATATAAAATTGAGACATTGTGTCCAACTATAACAATTATCTTTTACATGAATACATTAGTTTCACAGCTTGTATGATCAACAAAGTCAATGCAAAAGTAGCACCTTCTTAGCTTTTGTAAAATCACCTCTTTGCTACTCCTCAAAAGAAAGACAAAAATGTAGTTATATTGTACAGACAAATATTTGTGCTATTATTATGGCATAAGTAAATGATGCATGGAATAGACCAGTTGGAACTGCAGGAGACAGAATAATCTGGTTTGATAAAAAACAAATCTTAACTCCAGGACTTGAGCACTTGAAATAACTGTTTCAACTAAGAATCCATTTGATGATTCTGGTCAAGAGGTTGTTTTTTTTGTTTACTTTTTGGTTTGTGTTTTGGTGTGCCGTGGGCCATCCTTGAAATCTGATTGGCCACCCCATGTGCCAAACCATGATTGGCTATCTGGTCAGTCAGAGGCATAACCTTTGTTCGAACCAACTGTTTGATGAGTAACTTGGACTTTCGTTTATAGGTGCAATCTTAAATCTTAGAGGTTTAGAGGGTAATCTCTTAAACCTTAGAGGCAGGAGTAGTGCCTAGCTTGCCAAAAATAACAATATGTATAAGAAAATGGTTTTGGTTTCATGTGGAGCTGTATGTACATACACCACTCAGAATAATATTAATCTGTTACGGCAGTTGATACCACGTTAAATGTATTATTCCAATATAATTATTGGGTACATTTCTTTAAATTTGAGATGTTATGCGATTTCACAATAACCCCCAAAGTGTCACCTCAGAGTCTGTATTATTGTGAATTCCATTTCCACCTTGAGAATTAGATTTCCAAAGTGAGATAAAAACTAGTCCAAGAGTTGTTGCAGTCCAAAATCACCCAGACAGCTAGGTTATCAGCCAGACCCCGGCACCATGAGGATACATAGTGTCTACCAAATCCTATTGTACCATGAAATGTCACAGCACATTAGCTACAAGAGGGATTACCCTTCCTTGAAAGTAAAAGAGGGAGGGAAGGGAGCCATTGAAAGGAGATAGAGAAACAGAGAGAGGAGAAGGTTCTAAACAGGGAGCCTGTGGGAATGTGTGTAGGTACACATTACACACATACAGGTAAATGTGAGGTGAATATAAACTAGTTCATGCTCTGTAACCTCTAATTGCATTTGTAGATCCTTGCTAACTATTGTTCCTCATATAGCTACTTCTCTTTTCTGTTCCCATTCGTTCTCCCTTCCTCTCTCTCTACTGTGCCACTGGTCACAATAATCTCTAGATCTTGATTTGGCTACGCTTATGAATTATGTACACACACACACACACACACACACGCACACACACAAACAGCTTATCTATGGCTGGGAAGTTGAGCTAGGTTGGCAGACTGAGACCAACAGCTTGTGGCTGTACTTTGGAAGAGTCTGTCTCTGTTGCTTTGTCTCTGTTTTGCCTCTCCACTTTTGTCAGCCCCATTTCCCTTCTGTCTGGGTTTGCCACTCAGTCTGTAATTGGGCTGGTCTTCCTGTCTCTGATTGACTGTGAAGTCCAGATTGTATGTTTTGAAATCTGTCTTTCAGCTTTCTGTATGACATGATGTCTTGCCTAACTCCATTTTCTCATATGTTATGGAGTGTATCATTTTAAAATTGAATTCATTATTACATTTTTATAGTCTACAATGTAAATAAGCCTGTTTGGGCAAGAAAACCATGAGCACACAATAAAAAAATTTGCAAGATTAAGAATGATGGTGCCCTAGCAAAATAGCTCTGATGATATATACTTCAGAGAGAAGTCAAAGGAGTATTTGCTGAAAGCAATTAGAGTGAATACTGAAGAGAATACATGATACAGGATGGAAGTGACATATGGATTTGAAAAAGTTCAATCTTTCATTGTACATAAGCAACTGACTCTGCTGGACCCACTTGAATGAGGCGGGGATTCCTTTACCAGGGAGTCAGTAGATCTTTGATCCAAACAACTCTCCTCTTAGAAGCTTATTTTAGAAGCTCTTTATATTTTCTATCTTCTTCTCCTCTCTGCCTTATCTGCGCCTTTGTCTCCCCCCTCTCTCTGATCCTCTCTTTTATTTCCTTTGCCCCTCCTCTGCTGTTGTGCTTTGACTTTTTTGACCTGGCATCCTCTGTGGATATGTAGTCCACCAGACACCTCCTCTCCAGACTGTAACCAACACCACCTGGGCCAAAAGAAGATTGGTTGCAGTTTCACCTCTGTCTTCTTTGTATTTAATCCACTATGGTGGTTCTGAAATAAAGCAAAACTAAAGCATAACATTCTGTCATCAATATGATAATTTTAGCATGCATCACACAAAATTATTGTAGAAAGTATAAAAGTATATAATATATATAAACATTTATTCCAAATATTAGAGGAGAAACTGGTGGCAAACAGCTGTTTCAGCATGTTAAATCTACCAGACTGAAAAACAATATCATCAGCATTCTCTCTGTATTCTCTACAGAACAAAAGGTAATCTTCAGTTATTGTATGCCTTGTATGCAGGTGGGTCTCCCACTGTAAGGGCTGAGTGTCCTCTACATCATTGATTTTTTTCTTGAGAGACAGGGAGGACTGAGAGAGACCTCCACTGAGAGGATAATTCTAGGGTTGGTATTGGTAAGAGTGCAACAGTTAGTATTTTCTGTCACAGCAGTGCACTGAATGCTCCTCCTGTTGTACGCAGAGCCTCCAATGCATCTAATCTAGCAGTTGACAGTTGCCGTGTGTGTGCATTTGTGTGTGTCTACATGAATGGTACTTATTGTACATCATGGGCATGCATGGGTCTAAGTTTTTACAGTCTAAATAAAATGGTATTTGAGTGTCTTATTTCTGTAATTTGATGTAATTTGTAGAATACATGAACCAGTAGTGATGGTTAATTTAAAAGCGTAACACAATGGGATATCATAAAAAATGCAGACTTCCTTTGTTATATGGGTAGAGGGGGTCCAAGATACACTGCTGTCCAGAAAGTCAAAATAATGGGATTATTATAAGGCTATAAAAGTGGAAATGTCCATACATAAGGTGCTAAGGATGTATTATGTATCTGTGTGTATCTTGTCCAGGAGGAAAAATAAAATTTGTACATATTACATGATAAATCCATTTGAAGATGGGATCATGACTGATGCCAGGCGTAAACTGAAACAAATAGGACTGAGGTATAAGGAATGATATTGGGCAATAGATCAACTTCTTACATTTTAATTAGAACACATTGTCTCAGGGCACTCTAAAATAAGGGATGTATCTTTCTGAAGAGGGCATGGCACCTTAAAGTACCAGGAACAAATACTCAGCAGAGGGGACAAAACTAAATAACGAAGAAGAAGAGATAAAGATAGCATTATGGATGGAGATTAACGGGAAATGTCATTACAGAATACAGTGATGTTTGAATGAGGATGTTTTGGGAAATCTGATGCAGCTCAACCAACTTTAGTAGTGTTGGAATGAATCAGTCACCCTGAGTCATAGGTCAACCCAAAAACAACATAAATGACAGCAGGAACCCTCAGAAACACCCACGAACACAAATATGCAGCATCCAAGAACAATGTCAAGCTTTGATAAGAAAGTCATCTTAATGTACTCTAATACACTACACTGGTGTCCTGTAATACATATTGCATAGGCAACATCTTCTTAACGTGCAAAGTACATTTTAATTCTTTTAAATCTTCAAAATGGCATCCACAAATGCGGCCACAATGCACACACATACTAAACCTATAAATACATCAGTTATGCATATACACTGCTAGAAAAGTAAGCATGTGCATGCAAGGATGCAAACATGCAAACATGCATGCACATGGAGATACTGCCTCCCAAGGTTTTTAATTATTCATACAGGAAGATAAATCAATGAAAGATACAGATTGCTGCTGTGGTTCAGAACAAATGGCAGCATGGTGGTGGAGTTTGAGCAGCACTGAACAGAGGCAAATACTATTTAATTATTGTTAACTGTTATTTAGCTGTGGCTTCAGTTAACTCTCACTTTGCTGCCAAAATGTGACAGCCTATGAACTCCCACTCTTATTCAACTGTGTTTTAAGCACTGTTTTGTTAAAAATAAAAAAGGCCAGATGACTGTTAAACCTCACCTTGCTAATAATAAGTGAGCTTCTACTGCTCTTTAAACATTGGGTAAAGAGCAGCGGAATACATGTTCAATATTTGAAAAAGCAAGAGGGTGGATGTCACATCTTTCGAGCAGTGTTACCACATTTGAAGCTGTTATGTTGTCTGTTTAAGTTAAATCAAGCACACCTCAAGCATTTAAAACCACTTTAAATTTTATTTTTACCCTCAACTGCCAGTCTCCTACACACAGAGAGACTAACATGGAAAGACAGTTCTGCAAGGGACTTAGCCAATGAACTATTATTGTTGGAGACTACCATGACTTTATACAGTGGGGTGTCTGGGTGGGGAAGCTTGAATATGCAGTAATTCAGCCTCATATTAGCAGAAACTGCAAGGTTATAAGTATATTAAAAGAAATAAAGATGAAAAAACAGCTGCAGTGTCTGTAATTTGTTTCCCTTCTCCTTCACATAGACATTCAGTAGGGGCATACAGAACTGTGGATGGCTGACACTGTAAAACCTCCATACTTCCCCTGGACAATGGTCCTTGACAGCAGTAACATACAGGATGTACAGCACAGAATATTGCTGAGATGTCAGAACAGTGATTAGTCAGTACTGTTATAGTGACTGCTGTGGCTCTGTTAATCTGCTGCTTATTGTACAGCTGCACTAACATCAGCAGCAGAGGTACTGCATCCAACAGTTGCACACACAAACCCCATTCGAACGTCCTCAAAGTAGTCACACAATTGAGAATGTCTCAAACACACATAAACACACACATACACGCTCAGTGCAGAGTGCGCTGAAAGGCCAGGCAGCACAGCATGCCTCAGTAGTGTGTGCCAGCTTAATCTAGACAGGCCTTTTATCCCATCTCCTCCCTCCACTTCCACTTAAATCAACACTTCACTGAGAGCTACAAAGCTAGTTTGCACCCTCGACACACGTACACGTGCACGAGCACGAGCACACGATTCACTTCTCCTCCTTTATTGTTAGTCTCTGTTTATCTCTGACTTTGGCACCCTCGCCTCATCTCTCTGAGTCTCAGGCACAAGCACAAACCCACATCTTTCACACGTGCGATCTTCAACAACCAAAACCTACGCATACACATGGGCAAGTCACACACCGAAACATACTTGCACACAACACACTTTTGCACAACTCTGAAAAAGACTGGTAGTCTCTGTGGAGAACCAGTAGTGTGAATGAATAGAAGCTAAATGTATCTTAACACTCTATGCACAGTCAACTGAGTTGGGCATTGCCCAGTCTGAGAGTTGGTATTCCAGAAAATATATATCTATTAAACAAAAGTATGCCTACACATTGGCAGTCATCATAGATGTCTCCCTGAACTCCATGTATACTGATTCAGTCAGCAAATCCTCATAGCTAAAGAACAAAAAAGGGTCACTCTTCAGACAAACCACTGGTCAAAAAAACAACACATAAGCTTTTTTCTCTGCCACCACTGTGGTTAAGCCTGGGTTATGTTTAAAAAACAAAAACAACTTGGTTAAGCTTAGGGAAAGATTAGTTTATTGCTTGAAAGAAAGAGGACGCAAACTGCAATCCCTGATAGTCACATATTTTGTAGATAATTGGAGCACCTTCTGGAGAAGACCTGGTCTGATTAGGAGGGATGGCATTCATCCCACTTTGGATGGGGCCGCTCTCATATCTAGAAATCTGGCCGAGTTTATTTGGGG
>JAVQJD010063217.1:0-11320 GCA_036023655.1 Nannoperca australis | reverse complement strand
CTCGTGTGTGTGTGTGTGTGTGTGTGTGTGTGTGTGTGTGTGTGTGTGTGTGTGTGTGTGTGTGTGTGTGTGTGTGTGTGTGTGTGTGTGTTTCCAGTTTAGGAATGTTAAGGTTAATGAACTTAACATGCCCGCCTTTATGTTTTGTGTCCTACTGTACATGTTAGCTGTATCTATTAATGTATTGGTTACTGTCTGTTTTTTGTTTGTGTTTGTTTTTAGTATTAAACGACTAAAACATCTTTAAATGTGTTATTTGTCTTGTACAGGCAGGTTTTAACACATGGATATTAATAGCAGTTACCTACTTTATACTGTTTCTCTTCATACATACATTGTCTTTGTGGGTCTATCTGTTTACACTCCCTTAACCTTTAGCCTAATTTAAGTTCATGGTGATCGGTACATTTTTGCATGATGAAACCGATGGATAGATTTAAATGTTATACATCCTCTTACCCTCCTTTTCCACACGAGTGAGTATCTGCCCTCACTTCAAACATTTGTCTGGGTGTGTCTGTGTTTTATCCTGTTATGAGGTGTTAACTGGCCTTATAGAGCTGACAACAGGCAATCACATATTTCCTGTGTGATCACTCATCTACAGAGACAGAAGCATTTACATGTATGACTACATACACACGCATACACATGCCCACCCCTGCTGACAGGCAGATGCAGCTTAATCTCTGCAGATCAAAATAGAGACCCTCTGGGCTGTGCCTCAAGCCTTTTTACATAATACATAGGGCTGGAGGAATGTCCTCTAGATAAACACACACTCTGTCACGTAAATAGATGTGCCTGTAAAAAGGCACAGACATGCACATATACCTGTACATCCACAAATGCATGCACAAATGCTTACTCATGTAACACATGCAAGCACACATTACCACACACACACACTGGCTATGCAGAATACGCAGAATAAACATGCACAGATACACATTGTCCTGAATGTGAGTGTGTTACAGAGAGATAGACAGATGTGCCAAGAGTATCTTGTGATCACACAGAGTTTATAGGCGGTGAGCTTGGGTTGCTGCCTGAACTTTAGCTGGCCCAACATCTCCTGCCAAAAAGCAGGGAAGAGAAACAGCAAGAACAGACAGATATCCTGTGTGTTTGTCCGTCTGTTGGTGTTACACACATACAAACACACCCCATTTCTCAGAAAGGGATTTGAAAACTAAAAGCTGTACTGTACTACTACCATGTATCATGTGGGGCTTTGCAACACGTAAACACAGCAAACCTAAATAATAATGCTCAATTTTGTACTTTTCAATTACACAGAGGAGTTGCAGGAACAGACAGACCATAGAGGACATAACGTTTGAGCTCATGTGACTATCAAACACAGCACTATAGTTTCATTGAAACTAAATATAGCAAGGTATGAACATTTCTAGGGCGGCTCCCCTCCTATTTCCTCCTTTCTAAGGAGTGTATGCATGGGTATCAATATGCATCTGTTTGTGTGTGTGTGTGTGTGTGTGTGGGCACATACGTGTACGCGTGGAGCGAGTGACTGCTCTTCGACAGTGGACTGCTGTTTGCACAGAGACATTACATAATGTTTGTCTGTCCTTGGGTGCTCGGGTGGAGGCATCTGAGAGTCACTGAAAAAGAGCAAGAGAAGAGGAGTGAAAGAGAGACAGACAGATACACAGAGTAATGACGAGCAAGCACATCAAAGCTGAGTGACTTACAGTTTCCCTGTAAACGATGAGTTTTTTACTGAGTACTATTTCATAACATCCCTAAAACGTAATCATCAAGCATCATATTCAAAAAAGTTTTGCACATCGATTTTGACCTGAGAATAAATAAATAAATATATAATGAATAAACCATTACTACAGAGCAAAGAATTAAAAGCACTGAAAATGTGGTTGGCTATGCTTTCTCAAAGATATCCACAATTGGTTGTATAGCCTAAGCCTATAATTATATGAATAACACTGGTGCAGTAAAGTGGTGGATTGTGCTAGTCAGACAATTGTTTGTAGGGTGGCTAAAAAATGTCTCATAAACCTATCTCTCTCTCTCTCACTCCCACCAAATATGCTATCATCATACAGTCAGTCTGTTTTGTCAGTGTGTTATTTACAGATATTTACTGATACTGCATTGCTACCCAAACGAGGCTAAATGGAAAATACAAGAAAACAAACATGACTGAAAAATATAGAAGCATAATTAAAAAAATATTGCATATCTAAATTGCATTTAATTAGAGACATTTTTTATATATTCCATGTTACAAATAGCCTACTGAGTGGAGAATTTCAGTGGAGTAGGCCCTACTCATTATGTCTTGAAGTGTACTAAAATTTCAATTCCTTTATCAACAAGAACACGTGATAATTAGCCTTTGCTATCCTACCAGCCGCCTATGGAATCACTCGAAACAGTGCAGGAATGAAAAATTAGCTTTCACAAACTTAAAGTACTGTTGTGTGTGTTGTGACTGAAAACTCACAAAATGTTCACATCCAACCGTTGTCTCAGATTGTAATTGACATAATTCTCCCTTTCCTCTTTTCTTTAAAACCTAAGATTGCAACCTACTAACCACACACATTAGATCTGGGAACAAACACAACACTGTGTCCAACCACAACATGACTCAACACTACACTGATCAGTTCTGGTAGCTTTGGTCTATAAATAAGGCCTCTCTATCTTGCTCACACGTCATTCTGCGAGGCACTGGCCAAGCAACTGATTGTGAGACCCTTGATCTGGTTTTGGATCACGGCCCTGGTCGCTCTTGAACAGATTTTTGTAGAAGTGGGGATAGCACATAATCCACAACTGCCACCACCCCGTTGTACCTTTGAAGAGAGCCAGACTATCTGTTTTCTCCTGCTTCCAGTCTCTACAATAAGCTAAGTTAACTGTCGCCTGGGCCTGGCTATAACTTCTTATTTAGCCCTCAGCAAAAAAGAAGGCCTAAGTGTAGATCCTTTCCACCTGATAAGATAGGACAGGATAGATGGTAAACATGGAGAACATTGAAGGTGAAGCATGTCAAGTGACACTTGTGCTAAGCTCCACCGTGTCTTACTCAATATATGTTGCCTCAGCAGAAAGTTTGGTGCTCCAGGTTGTGTGAGAACAAGCTGTGAAGCCCTCCAGCTGTCATACTCTGACCAAACATAGACAGAACAAGGCTGTTCTGGAGTAAAAATGAACCCCTGAAGAAGTCTTTGTGATACAGAAAACCCTAACATCAACCGTCAACCTAAGTGGAGCCCCACTCAACCTGTGGATAGTATTTGAGGCCTAGGGGGTATTCTGGGAGTTGAAAGTCAAACAGTCCATGGTGATGTTTTCTCTGGGCCCCTACCTAATCATACTAGCGATGACATGTATAGCCGCAGGTTGTTGAGGTGGTGTCCAGGTAATGATGTGGGCTTTGTAGATAATTGGCAGACTTTCTGGAGAATACCTGGTCTGATAAAGAGAGATGGCTCTACCAGCTCAACGAGGAGAACAAAACCTTGTGACAGTATTCAGATTATTTTACATGTTATTTTTCTTGTATGATTTTTGTCATCATGCTGCAACAAGTTTATGGAGGGGCTAAAGCACCAAAAATATTTTATATATATATATTATATCTTTAGATGTTGGAATAAAAATAACATCAAGATGTTTATCACGTGTGCGTTGCGGAAGCAGAATAGTACAAACATGATGTTACTGCTTAAGTCTGTGGGTTTTGGTGGCTCAGTCACACTCTAGGTGCCACTTCCACTCACTTTTAATGAAAGAACACATTGTTCAAGAGAAATAGACACTGTATTTTAGTGTGTGTCTCGGTGTGTGTGTGTGTGTGTGTGTGTGTGTGTGTGTGTGTGTGTGTGTGTTAGTGTGCCTACTCATTGTACTTCCTTACTTACTTGAAACAAGACCTGGGTATTTCCTGAATGCACCTGTAGCGTCTAAGAGGTTTGTAGCTCACCGACTGAACACTGCGGTGCAGCCAATGCTGCAACATATGGTGTAACATCAGCTGACTGGGCAGCCTTGGCAACAGGCTGCATTTGTGTATGTGTGAGTGCATGCACTTATATGCATATTCAGAAGTGTGTGCAACCATTCTGCGTGTGTGTGCATTTTTGTAGCGCTCAATGTGTCTGTGTAACCCATGTAGCCAGTGTGTGTGTGTGTGTGTGTGTGTGTGTGTTTCCGTGATACGGTTCCAAGGTAGCACAGGAAGTTAAATATTCTTGATTGTCCTGCTGTCGGTCTGCGTCTGTCATTTGGCAAGCACTGTTGGCAGTGCGTACCACCCGCTATCCAACAGAGATCTGACCTGCAGTCAAAGTAGGAACTTCATACAGAGTTTAAATGCAATTGTTTTGTTCTGCAAATATCTGAGTAACACCATGAGTTTGAGTTCAGTGCCATCTCCATCTACTCATTTAATTTCTCCCGATACAAACTAAATGATGCAGATGCACTGAATTGAATGTTTACAGTTGATTTATGACTTACCCTTCTCATAATTTTTTTTACACTGAGGACATAAACACCAAACGGTTGCTGGACAATATTTTTGTATAATGTCAACAAAAGCACCGCTGGTGTTTACTTTTAAGTGGTTAAGTCAGAAATCTCTTGTCGCCATTCTAACAAATCCAATCACTGCACATGAACAGCATCGGATTAAATTACATCAGGCTCGATTAGATCTAATTAGATTAGGATTAGATCATCACTTAGACACCTTCTTAGCCAGGCAGACAGAGCGCCACGCTGGCAAAGACTGGAGAGATCCAGCCACTTTAATTCACACGTGCTGTCTGAGGCTGTCGTTACCCCTGTCGTTTCATCGTGACTTTTATTATCCAGTCATGCCCGGACACATTAGGAGACAACTCTGGTACAAAAATCTAATTTGACTCACACTGCTACCGAATAATCCACACGAGACATGGTGGTGTCTCAGTCTCACTTTGTGATCACATTTCTGTGTTGCCTGGAGGCCATCCAGCTGTGACGCACACGACGGCAACGTAAACACGCATAGGGAGAGAAATAATGCAGATACATAAGGAGGACACATTATTTGAGGTATTGTAGCCTTACACGCATCATAGCCACTTCCAGGCCTTGTATGAACCAGATCACAGACATTGGAATTGAAAAGACAAGCTTTCTTCTTCAGTTACCAGTTGGTAAAATACCAGTTTAATCCTTCCCTTGTCAAACAGGAGACTCTGCTGGTTTATTTCATTATGTTGCTAATTGCCCTTTAAACCCTGCCAAAGACTGCTGAGTCTTTCCACAATCAAACTACATTGCATATTATAGAGGACACTTGTGGAGACAGAGTGCAAACAAGTCAGTAGAAATGCTGTGACTCAAGGATGGAAAATGCAGGGTGACGATTGCATTTTGACCTCTGACTTTTCATTCAATGAAAATATATACCTAAACAAAAGGTTTTTGTTACTGCTGACTACATTTGTTATAAATTCCCTATACTTAGTGTATTCAAAGATGAGTGTTATCTCCACTTCTTATGATCCAATTTCCTGCCTTTTCATTTAATAATCCGGCTAATTGCAGAGCAGAACACAATTCATGAAATGTTGGAGGCCGCTCAAATGTCATCAAGATATGCAATATTACTGTTTATGTTCCATTTATTATATGAAAATATTCAACCCTTCTCTCCGTCTTCCTGCTGGTAGTTCCTGATGCAGACTTCATCCTCTGGGGACCATGATTGTTTCATGTTAATCCATCATATAACTGTGGATTATTACCATTTTTACTTAAGTGGTGAACCATCTATACAAGCATGGATAAAGACATTGCATTTGGTGGAGTCACTAAATTTGGGTTAAAAAATATATTGGTTATCAGTATTTCTGATAAATGTATCCTCGTCCCTTAATTGAATGTAAATATTCTCAAATCTTTGTTGGGCTTTTTCTATTTATTCAGGGACAGTTTCAATAATGGGCTGGATCAGAGTTGAGATGTTCAAGTCCCTTTTTGGTGACAAAAAACAAGGATCAAACATGCATATTACTGTACAACTGCTTAGCTTAGTGCTTCACTGTTGAGTTCACTCCTTGAAATACTCTTCTGTCCTAAATCACTAGCCGGAACAGTGAAGTTATGTAATAAGATTAGTTTGGGACATTGATGCTACACTGGTTGCGCAGATGCATGTACAGTGGTGTAATGTATTTAGTTTAAAGGGTCACATCAAGGGAGATTATAGTTAATAGAGCAAATGGTGCATATACAGTAAGTGGTGAGAGACACTCTCCATATAACTGAGCTTTACCATAACAAGTCAGGTCTGTGTGTGGGCTTTGCTTGGTGTGCGACGCACACACACACACACACACACACACAAACATAGACAACAAGAGAGAGCGAGACAGACTCTGGAATGATAAGATATACGAAGCCACCAGTACCGCAGCAGTCATGCCCAAAATTAGTAAGGTCAGCTCTACCATATCCCACCATTTCTCTCTCTCACACACCCCTTTTCAGCTGTAGTAATTATGGTGATTTTATGGTTTAATTACAGTTGTGTGATGCATTACTAAGGCTCTCCAAACTGAGTGGCTGTTATTGTCTCATGAGAAAGGTCTACTGTCTTTGTTGATAATAGAATAATATAAAGAGTAAGAGTCTCATAAAGCATCCGTTACATTATACCACCTGCAGAACAAATACAGTTCACATGGAAATTTCTGACAGCACTTCACACAAAGAAACACAGATTACAAAGCTAAAATGTTTACCTAAAAATCTCCTCGAAAGAAATGACTCAGCTGCATAAATACTTTGTAGAAACCGGTTTTGATTCTTCTATCAGATTAGGATACTCCCCTTATTCCTTACAGATTTGTCCCATCTTGGTCAGAATTTGCAGGGGAGTGTCTATGAACAGCTCATCTAGTTTTTCAGAAAAGGGGATTTAAGTCTGGGCTTGGACACAAGGACATTCTTGTTCAGGAGCCAGTCCAGTGTTGAATTGGTTGGATGCTTTTTCTACGGAGTACGGTCTTTGGCGTTTATAAGCAGGTTCTCCTCAAAAAGTGTCTTGCATTTGAAAAGCCCACCCCAATGGAAACGATGCTGCCTAGAAAGGATGGTGTCAGATGGTCAGCCACATGTACTGTGGCACTTTGTTTTGCTGAAGAGTTCCGTATTTAACAAACCACAGAATTTTACCTCATCCGCTCACAGTCTGTCACATGTCTTATTGCATATCTTCCATCAACATCTCCCTTTGGAGCCATCTTCTGTCAGAGTAGCTCTTAGGTTATTAGTCTCCTCTTGGGCCAAGTTCATTCTGGCCCAAACCTGTCAGGGCTAGTGCAAGCAGGATAACAGGAACACCGGGGGACAGACTCCTGAGGCAGAGCTGGCGCAGTTCAATGATTTATTGCTAAAAACAAAGTACAAAAGGCTTACGGGGTAGTGAGTCAGACAAGGGTCAAAACCAAACCAAAATCCAATAATCAGGCAAAAGGTCAAAAATCTGACTGGTTTCTAGTTTTCAAATAAACAGAATACAGATAACCGACATGAGGCTAGAAAGAAAAAGCACGGAAATGTACAAATCTAGGAGGGAACAAATGACCTGAACTGGTGTGTTTAGTAAAGGATGATTAGGGAATGAGGTGCAGGTGGGGAGACGGGTGGGGAAGCTCAGGTGATTGCAGGGCTCATGAGATGTGTGTGGGTGGGATGGACAGTGATGCGATGTGGAAAGGAGGGAAAAAAGAAAAAAAAGAAAGGAGGGAGGGAAAGTCCGAGGACATCTGGTGGAAAGCTAGAGGATGGCAGGTCCGGAAAAGTGAGCAGACAGGGACCCAGAGAGTGCTAGAAAAGGGGAACTGAGGAACAAATTGTGACAAAATTTGCATCAAATATTGGTTATTCTGTTTTTTTCTTATCTTCTAATGATCCAGCCATCTGTGTTCTCGTTAAGTCCCAACAGTCCCCCACTGATATTTTTGTCAGAAAACAGCATGCGCCAGAAAATAAAACAGAGGTCTTAATGAATCTGCACAGATGCTAGGGATTAGCCAGGAATGGGCCCTGTGCACACGAGGTGAGGTGAGATCACTCTCCACGGTTCTCCTTGTCCCTCCACACCAGCATTATCTCTGTCTATTGCCATAAAACCCATGCTAGACTCAATTCTGTTCGCTTTACACTTTCACCAGTATTCCACTGAGGGGATTACAATTGATTTAGTTTGACACTTCTAAATGGTCTTTCCTGTAACCTCTGCTTGAGAACGTGGTGTTGTGAACATTGTTTATGATTTCAGCACGACTGTTTCAAAACCAGAGCATGTACAAAACAGTATGTGTGAAATGAAAATAAATGCTATTTACAAATGCACACTGCAGCTGACTGACAAAAGGCTTTTTGTCACCTAATTTCCCATATTTCACATACTTGAATGAAGTAAGGAAAGTGGAAACTTTTTCAGACGTAAAATACTGAATTAATTTGCTCATTCTGCTCAGTCTTCATCCTTTTCATCTTGTTATTCCCTCATTCGCTTTGTCGCCATCTCTTTTTTGTTATCAGGGAAGTGTGGCACAGTGGAGAATTAATTTGGGGGGGGGGGGGTGGGGGGGTTGTGGTTGGCTCTGACAAAGCAGGTAATAGTAAATCAATGAAAGGACAATCAACTGTGTGCCGTCTGACAGCCTCCTTCGCCCACAGCTGGATGTGAATGATTTTAACAGCCCGGTCTCTCTAGTGATCATCAAATACACTGTGTGGTTATAGGTCCGGGCTGTGGGGGGTAGCGCTTTTGAAAATCTTCAAATTGCCAGACAGTTGGAACCGCATCGTCAGATAGATAATAGGACAGGCGCAGACTTTGGGCCAGCGCAAGCAGCCGGGCAGTTAAGAATAAATCAATGACAAGCCTATTAACCTCTGTGTCAGCTGTTCTGTTGGGGAGATGGAGAAGGAGAGCGAGGAAGAGAGGCTGCTGAAGAAGAAGATGAATAGGGGAACAAAGGGTGTAGGTAGTGAAAAAAGCAGCAGAGATAGAGCTTAAAGAGAATTGTCAGATAAAGTCTTGGCTGCTGGTAAGTGTCCTGAAAAGGGCTGGCTCTTTTGTTGTTCGATCTTTTTTGTTTGTTTGTTCCAACCGGAAAAATGAAGCATTGTGTGAGAGTTGTCTGCCTGCAGGGGAGACAGACAGCTGAGCTATTACTAGTGTGGAGTGAAAAAACCAGTGCAGCTATTTTCTAAGAGGCAAATTTTCTGCCAGACTCCACGTTTTCCATCACATGCATCATTTTGCTTTGGTTTTTTTGCTAACGTGCCTGTGAGTAGCGCCAAATAGATCATCACAATGACTAACAAAAAGGTGCTAATAGGGCCGTAGGCTTTAATAGAGCTACACTATAGCACTATTGCAGGTGTAATCTGTTGTAATTCACTTTTAAAAACTGCAAGACCAAAAAATGGAAGAACTTCAGTTGGAAAGCTGAGGGTTTTAAATTTCTATAAATCTTTAAACCCTTTTAGCCTCTATCATGTTAGTCTCTCTCTCTCACACACACACACACACTCTGCATGGTCTCAGCACGGTACCTCAGTCTGCAGCTCACACTCTCCAGCTCCATCTACTGACTGAACCATGTACAAGTAGAAGGCTGTACATTTATTCTTTTGTATTGCTTCAAATATCAGTCACTCACTGACTGTCATATTCTTGCTCATAACATACAAGGAAATCTTCAAGAATGCATGCAGTCATCAATTAATGAAAAACTGTCCATGAAATCTGAAAGTGTACGCCTTTCACTTCTGCTTAGTTAGAGATGATATTTCCTGTAGCAGGCTAATTATTTGTAACTTAATTCTACTGTAGGCTAAAACAAAGTCACTAGAGGTCACTATAGTTCTCAGAAATAAATGTATCACACTTTCCATTTCTGTTTAGTCAACAGCCTATTCTTGCCTTGAACGGTGTGGGTAATATTTCACAGCATACTGTGTCGTCTAACAGTGCTGCAGTGAACAAACAGTACTAGTCTGGGATTTTAACTGGAACCATAAACACATGCTGTGGAGTTTCTTTCAAACCTTTTTGGGACGTGTCCATGGCAATGTGGGTTTCAGATACTGTAAAGAGTAAAAGCCTCAGTTATCTCTACATAAACTCACTCCTTGTTGCCTTAACGAGCAACATTCCTGAATTTTAAAAGGTGATGATCAATTATTTGCGTAATCAGAGAGGAGGATTCCACGGAATGTCCTGCTGTGACCTTGATCACGGAGTATGAATGCGACATGTGTGTTATGAGTAACTTGTTACATCATAGTACGTCATGCAGACAATCAGAAAGGGGTTTCCAAGTAGGCTAAGCTATCGCCTACATTAACATGCCTTCTTTTCCTAGATAGGGAGACGATTTCCTGGAGAAATACTTGTAATTCCAGACACCTTTGTTGTAAAAGTACCCTCGCTATCTCATTGCTATTGTGCGTGTGTGTGTGTGTGTGTGTGTGTGTGTGTGTGTGTGTGTATGCGTGCGCGCGTGACGTGTGTGTATGTGAATGTGTGTGCCAGTGTGTCAAATTACACTCAAGCCTCTTTAGGACAGTCCTAAAGATAGTGGCCAGGCCGGAGGGTGTTCATGTGGTGTAACATTGCTGCATTTGAGTAGACGAGAAGAGAATGAAACAATAACTTCATTTCACTCTATGTTGTAAAACCTGATCAACTTATGCAACAAATGTGTGTGTAAAAACCCCCAAAACTGATAGTATAATAATTGTTTTTAAATCCTCTCTGCACAAAAATACTCAAATTGAATATAACAGAATAGTTAGCACAATATATAAATTTCACTGTGTGGTAAAATCAGATTTATATTTGAAGGAAAACAATTTATATAAATTTAAATTGTAAGCTTGTTTGAATCAGCCTACATTATCTAACCACTGAAACTCTACATGCATGACAGAATAGATAAATAGAAACAATAACAGCATTTCACTCAGTGCTGTGAAACCTTTTATCTACAGATGCAAAAGAAATGTCAAGTATGTGTGGTCTTGCTATTGCACTATCCCCTTTGCTGCGGTAACACTGCAAGTTCACCAGCTGTGGGATTATTACATCTTATTATCTAAAACCTCATTTTATCTGAAACCCTAAAAACTACTGATAGTCTAACCCTATAACGCCCTACTGTAGAATACAAGATGACCCAGTCCAGTGGTTAACATGGATTTCAGTCACTGAGGCCAACAGTAATAGCAGGGGGGGGGGGGGGGTCCTTGAAAT
>JAVQJD010063214.1:0-25503 GCA_036023655.1 Nannoperca australis | reverse complement strand
TTGTCTCCCTTGGCCGCGCCCCTTGTGCAAGTCCCCCGGGGGGGGTGGCGTCCGTTGCGGGGGGGGGGTGGGGTGGGGGGGGGGCCAAACCCGGGAGAGCAAGTGTTAGGATTTAGTTTGAGGAGAGAACAGCAGGATCAGACATGTTACAATACGTGTTTGACAGAGCAGTAACATAGTCTCAGTACAGCACATGTTGTTACAGGTTAAGGGCAACACATCACGGACAAATGCAGAGGAGCGGACACGAGGAGAGTCTGTGGATTATGGAGTAGGAGGAGGCGGAGGCGGGGGGGGGGATTTAATGGACTGTCCACCTGCAGCGGCCTAACAAAGCAGTGCAGCCTGTTACAGGAGAGAAAGCATGATGGTAGCCATTATGCTAATTAACTGTGTTTTATATGAGGCAGGTTCATGTTTCTGATCAGCCCAGATACACTGGTACTTACAGAAGTTTGCTTTTTTCAAACAAGGAATTAGTATAATGAAGGATTACGGATTTTCACAGTTTTCATATGAGCAGAGAAAAAACACTAAACCCGTATTGAACCAAACTCTTTCAGTTCTAAGAATAACAGGAATAATTCACTTTTTGTGAAGTCTATAACTACTGAATAGTCTCCATTCAAGCGGTCTCACAGTGAGATCACTTTTCTTCACAGTGGACTCGGAGCTTTGGCTTTTTATCTACAGTTCAGTGAAATTAACGAGGGACATCTTCATTCAGGGCAGAGAAGCTCTCCATGGTTCACGCAAAGTTGAAGCATTTATCATAAAATAAACTGTTTCCCTAATAAGATATTTATTGTGGATATCTATACTGGAAATTCTTCATCTGTGTATATCCTTTTAATAACAATAAAATATATTTGAAACACATGATAATAACTTCAAAATGCTTTTCTCGTGTATTTTATTTGCTTATTCTGTCTTTACTGCAGTCAAATAGTTATGGGGCATAAGGAGCAGGTGGGTACAAGGACTCAAGAGAAAGACATTGATATGTCTTCTTTGTGTTTGTTGATGCCATTTGTGTGGATATTCAAATATATCTTTGTTCCTTGTATAAGTGAATTCAGTCTTTTGGGTTATGTTCCTGTACCGTCACCAAACTTAATGGGACAATCTAATTTAAAAAAATGTATAAAACATCTGCAAATGTGAGACTGAAAGTGAATTCTTGACCTTGTTAACAATTTTACCACAAGGGTCATGTGGTACCTGCTCTGTAGCTTTCAATCATATCACATGATATTCCTCAGCGGGTGGAGTTGCAGCTGTCACTGAATTATACTTATTTAGATGTAAATTTCAGATGTAGATCAGTCAAAAGCTCCAGAACAGCTACTACATTGACCTTGTAGTAATGTGCTATTGCCAACTATACATTTGTATGAACATGTTTCTATAACAGATTGCTGTGGTATCATGTTAACTTTCCTGAACTGTGGAGGGTTTTTTTGCCCTGAATTATGACTGCAGATCCCCCCCCTCTTTAACTACAGCAAAACTCTTGACAGAATGATTGAGCTTTGAGTCCAGTTTAACAAAAAGGAAGGATGACTGTACAGGCTGGTGTAGAGTACCGCATAACTGTTCTACAAAGCATCTAAATGCTTTATGTGTTTGAGGGTTATTGAGTAGGTCATTCCAGCTGGTAGTTGTATGTAATCCGTGAATTAGTTCTTCCAAAAAAAACAGCCTGCTGAACTGTGCTGACACAAAAACCTCCACATTATGCTCCCATGAGTGAATCTGCACTGTGAGAGGCGAACCTACCTTCTGCAACTGCGTCTCCAACTTACTACACTCCTCTTTTTTCTGTTCGATGGCGATCTCCAGTGACTTGAGCTTTGAATCCTTCTTGAGGCCGGAAGACGCCAGAGATGAAGCATGCTCCTTCAAATCGATGAGACTGGACTGCAGGTGGACAGACAGTTAGCACAGGTTCAAACCAGGAGGTCTAACTAGGCCGCAGTGCGACCCCTTAAAAGTCATATAAAGGTCACTGAAAGAAAGAGGTAGAATGTACGCTGTACAGCAGAGTAGAGAACCATAAAGGTACAGCATGTGAACAATATGCAGCCATGAAGACACCCCCCTACACCCTCTCTTTGCTCCGCTCACTGACCTCTTTGTCTGTTAATTCTATCTGCAGGCTGTTGACCTTCTCCTTCAGGTCCTTGTTTTCCTTCTTATAGGACTCCACTTCTTCCAGACGTTCTCTGTCTTCTCTTTCCCTTTGGTCCTTTAAACGCTCTATAATCCTTTCCTAACACACACACACACACACACACACACACACACACACACACACACATTTTAGAATTAAGAGCCGATTTAGGAGTTTCAAAAGTCTTTGCTGAGTGTGAGCAAAAAGACACATGTATCAAATGACTTACAACAAAGTATAAAAGTAAGCTTACAGAGCAGCTCTCAAAGGGGAAAGGTGCCCCCGTAAGACATGTCATAAACAAAAAGCTTAAGTTTGCAAGAAGTAAAAGCAAAAGATTATTACTTTTGTCTTTGACTTAATGAAAAAGTTTAGAAAATCCGCTTATTTCTTGCTTTCTTGTCGAGAAGATTGATACGAGTCATGTCTGAACCCAAGTATGAAGCTACAACCTGCAGCTTAGCATATAGCTAGCCTGTCTCTGTCCAAAAGTTAAAAGAATCTACCTGCCGGAACCTCACAAACTAACACATTATATCTTGTTTGCTTAGTCCGTACAAATTAAATATTGTAAGAACTATTTGCAGTTTTCCTTGAGGGGTTATGCCGAAGTGTTTCGTGGCCAGAAGCAGTAGCTTCCTAGAGTCTCTGCTGGTCACCTTGCTGTGAGTAGTAGCTTTATAGTTACCATACAGACATCTTCTCATTCAACTCTTGGCAAGAAAGTGAACTGTCTATTTCCACAAATGTCAAACTTTTCCCTGAAGTCTAAAAGTTCAATTTTAGCAGTTTGATGAATACACCGGTCCTGAAATCAAAACCTAATTTGTGTCAGTAGGACAGACACCTAATACATGCCCTCATTGTGCAGAAGCCCTTTACATCCCATACCTTCTCTGACAGAGCCTCCTCCAGGGTGGCCAGGGCAGTGTCTGTGTTACTGGAGTCGGTCTGCAGAGACTTGACCCTGTCCTTCAGGTTTCCCAGCTGCTTGTCTTTGTCCCGCAGCTGCTCTTGCAGGTTCTCGATCTGACACAGGGAGGAGAAGACCGGGACAGTGGTGGTGGCACATAGCGGTAATAAAGGTAAATAGCAGAATTTCAAAACCAAACCAGTATTTAGTGTAATAGCTGGACTTGGAGATTACAAAAACCTTTGAAGATTAAAACCCGCTACAGACAACGTCGTGTTCATAGTTTGAAATGTGCTGGGGTTTTACAACGAAGCATTTTCCATTTCAGGAAGAAATGCATCAAAAACTGCCAGACTTTTAAGAAGAGCTTAAGAAGCAGAATAAAGAGTAGAACAGAAAATAAATCAAGCTGTCATCGGTGAGCAAATAAAGTGTGCATAGAGACTAATATAAACATGATTTAGAAAAAGATTTAGAGACAATATGTGAACCGATCTAATTACAATATTAAATGATTGACACAACAGAGAAACAAAACCAAATAACCACATCGGAAGAAATGACAAAGAGAGAGATAAAAGTGGACAGATGAGGGAGAGGAGGTGTGGTAGAAGAAGAGAACAGCAAAGGGAATGAGTGAGCAGGTCAGTCACACTCTGTGAGTATTTATAGCACACACACACTAGAGCCAATGAGGCAGAGGTTTTTTCTTGCTTGTCTTTCTATGGACACTTTCCCCCTGAGAGCAACGCAGACTCGCTCACTCTTAATGGAGAGAGTAACCGCTCTGCTTTGTTATTTTCACCGGTTCAGCCCAGGACACAAGAACCGAACAAAACAACTTGCGTCGCTCATTCGTTCATTTCAAATTTCAAATTTAATTTGGAGTACGACTACATAGACCTCCGCCTTCTCACCATAGTTTTGTGTAACCAATGAAAAACATAACTCAGAGAGTAATTAGTAAATTGTTTGGACATTTTTTGAACATTTCCCTCTGTTTGTCATTCCACCTTCCAACTTTGAATCTCCTTTCATCCCTTCATTCATCCTTTAAATGGTGAGGTTTCCACCAGCTCATATTCTCACCTTCTTCTGCAGAACATTGATCTTCCTTTCTTTGACCTCTAGCATGTCCTTCATGTCCCTGATTTCTCCAGCAAGAGTGCCCTTCTCCTCCGTCAGGTCCTGCAGCTGCTTGGTTTTCTTGTTCAAGAAGGACTCTTTCTCCTCCAGACGCAGACGCAGAGCATCTACCTGAAGCACGACACATCCAAATAACACCTTAGAGGAAGTCCACATGCTGTAGTGAGCCTACTTAAAATAAGTAGGAGTTATTGGACACACAAAATCCACAACAATAAAAATTGTTATAGTTATGGCTTTTAAGTATTTATTCATCTCAACTTTTTTTATAGTTTTTTTTTTAAGTCATTGTCAATTTTATATTTATGCTTCTTGACTTGCTTTATCTTTCGTTGTATTTTCTACTTACTATGTTTGTTGTTATGCACCAATATACCATGTATATAAACCTTGTTTGAAATAAACTTGATTCTGGTTCTGAACTTAATCTCCATGTAACTACAGAAAAACACAGGTGCTAAGCAAATGTGTATTAGTTTGGTGGTGGTTTTCAGTAAGTGCCTTACAGTTACCGTAATGTGCAGCTTTTTGATGCTTTTGATGTTTGTTACATGTGCTGTGACAGTACACTGCGCTTCACCGTTTCCTTAGCTGTGCCCTGAGTCGCAGTTCAGTTAGTCGGAAGTCCCAAAGTAAACAAAGAGCTGATATGATTTGCAGAAATAAGCCCCAGGCCCAGAGCAAGCCTATTATTTGCTCACTTTGGCCCGGAGTATGACAAAGTTTGTGAGTCGGTGTATTGTTAGATTGATTTACTGTATCTGTACAAACGAATGAAGGGTTTGTCATTACCTCTGTTTGCAGGATGGCAGCACGTTGCTCCTTGGCAGTGAGAGATTCTTTGAGCACCTCAATATGCTGTTTGCAGTCTGAGTTCTGGTTGTTGAGGGTTTCTAGTTTTGTCTGCAGAGCCAGCAGCTCTGACTCCTTCTTTGACAACTCCTGCTTCAGCTGGTCAATCTAAAGACACGTGAAACAGTCAACAAGTACAACCAATTACGCGAGCAATGTAATGTTGCCATGTCTATGTGTGTGACAGAGAGAAACCTCTTTTTACCAAACAGTGCTAGTCAGTACAGCTTTTGCACTATTTTCCTGAACGTGCTTTTCTCTCATTAAAAATGCATTTGGGACTGACTCCCCTGCATTCATCATATATTATACATCATCTCTATTCATGATTGATGAAAAGAAGTCTAAAAATAGAATAACAAAACTCTGGCTGGTGTGCGCCTGGTCGATTAATATGAGGAGCGGTATGTAAACACAGAGTCAACGCTCCAGAAAGATATGTGAGCCCCAGAGAGCGGCAGACACACACACACACACACACACACACACACACACACACACACACACACACACACACACACACACACACACACACACACACACACACACCTGGACACAATTACAGATTTCAGGTAGGTCTTCTGGTGTCTTGACAGTGCAGCTGTACCTACTGACACGCAGTAGCCAAAAACATAAGTTACCACAGAGCGTGGCTGGTCTAAAAAAACTGAAGTCGGTTTTATAAAAAAACTGATCTATCACTCTGACTTTGTGTGCACACTTCAGTCTTCGAGCATATTGCACATCACATGTCTTTTGGCAGTAGAATAATAAAGTAAATCGCTTTTATATGTATTAAAGTAAGAAAAGTATTTTATTATGCCACAGAATGCATTTGCTGATTTAGCCTTTTTTGGTATTCTTCACACTGAGCTCTTCTCAAAAAACAGCACAGAAGCATCTCTCACATAGTTGCCAACAGGACACTTTGCTGATTACGCTAAAACGCTAAAGCAGCTAATTTAAGTGACACATCAGCTTCATTTTGTATTCTGCTCTCTGCACAGGTCTCTCTGTACTCCAAACAACTCAATTGTGTTTGTTTTTCAGCCATATTTTCATAGGATCTGTTTTTCTGCAAGTGCATGCATATCGCAGACGGTATCTACCTTGGTCTTCATAAACTTAGAGTGGTTCTTGTAGACCTCCATCTGTTTGATCTCTTCCTCTCTGTCTTCTGTGTTCAGTAAGCCGTTCGCCTTCAGCATTTGGATCTCATCCTCCAGATCTCGAATGTTGCGCTCCAGAGAGGCAATTTTGGTGTCCTGCACACAAACATGCAGAGGAGACACACCTCAAAACCCTGACTGGCATGTCCTCAGGTTGCATGCTGCAAATCAACCTGAACTAGAGACACGAGTCCAGCACAGAGAGAGACTGACAACAATAAAAAAATAAATTAAAAAAAGATAAAGAGAGGCTAAAAGACAGAGAGGGTGAGAAAGAAAGAGATATATCGAGGCTGGAAGAAGCTCCTTGGTGTGGCTGAGAACAGCTGCGGTATCTGTCGGTAAAATCAGAAGCTTTCTACCCAGCTCCTTGCAGCAGCTCGGAGGATTAATCACCATTGGGAAATATTGAGCAGACATCCAGCACAGAGAGATCAGCCAGGACCAGAAAGAAACGTGGAAAGGGAAAGGAGGAAAAGTCACAAGCCGTAGATTTTGCTGTAGTTGCTTGCAGATCAATGCAGAATCTAGTCTCTGGACTGCGACTGTGAGTACAGCTTTAGCTTCGCAGCTTTTTAAATAAATAATACAACGCCTTAAAGATTAGCCATGGTCCATCTCCCTCTCCAGCAGAGCATAGAGCAACCTTGTTCCTTCCTGTCTTTCTCTATTTTTGTGCCTCTCCTTGTTTCCTCCTTGTGGCTCTGAACTTATGAACTTGTGGCCATTAGCAGGGTCAGTCATAGCACACTGCAGAGGAGCATGGGCAATGTATCGTAATGAGGAATGATAGACTCTCCGAGAAGGATCTGAGGGGTTATCGTCAAGGCACGAGCACTGCACATGTACATGCACTTGCCGTTGCATCTCACCTCAGTCTCCGAACATCAATGAACTAACGCTGCTGCAATAGACACAAGACGCCGTACCTTCAAAGGGGGTAGATTTTATTCCATCCACATGTAATCACTGGTACATCGACCTGGTCAGTAAATCTTGCTCTTTATCTTTCTTTCCCTGCCTCTGTGTGTCTCTCTTTCTATCTATCTCCCTGCATACTGGCCTCTCACTGTCATAAACAACCACACCTGTTTCCATGGTAGCAGCAGGCAGGCTATATACTGTGCACTGTCTCTGGTGAATGAGGAGGAGAGGGCGGGAGAGATGTAAGGGAGAGAGGGAGGGAGGATTATTCGTGCTTCCATCAGCATCCACATAGCAGACGGAGAGGAGAGGGGAGAGATGCAGGGTCTTCCGGCACGGCACAGGAGGAGGAGGCGGGTCTCTCCCAGAGCACAGATGTCACATGACCGTGCCGAGAGATGCTGGGGCCTGCACAGCGCCGATCCAGCCAAGAGAGATGGGCTGTGTCAGCTCAGCGATGATGTCATGATTTATTTTGAGGAAGTGATGTCAGGCCTCTGCAGTGAGGCTGGTGGTACAGCACTTGTTGTACAGTTCAGACGTACAACAAGTGTTAATCTAAACAGACATTTTTACCCTGGGAACAGCATATAAGCATATTTGCATGCTACATATTTGCACATTACAGCTTTATGGTTTTAAATAATGGAATATGGATGTATGTAAAATGTAATTAGCTTGAGCTGAAAGCTAAAAGCAATCACACTCGATGGTGTAGAATGTAAAACTGCAGTCCAAGTATATATTCCTAAATATTTCCTAATGTAATATGAATGTTTCTCCCTTAAATTTTCCCTAAAGCTTCAAAGTTACAAAAACATCACATACTCATTCTTTCTCTTCTTGTTCCAGTGCTTCACTGAAGCTATTTCACTATTACATTTTAAGTGAAATATCCAAAGCTTAGATGTCATTTTAAAGACAGCACAATCAGCTTGCATCAAATAGAAAATTCAAAATGTTCATCATTTCATAACAAATTTGCTATTATTCAGCTTGGCATATTTGTGCCTTCAGATACTTTGAATGAAAATGTTAAACAAAGCCCTGCAGTTTTAAACAATGCTCATCTGCACAAACTCAAGCTGAAATGACGGACCTGCGCGTTTGCAGACAGTCTGTAATGTTGAAGAGTGATGCAGCTTGGCATGACTACTGCACCTCTTCAGTGAGCAACAATAGCTGAAATGTTAAACAGTGCAATATTGATTCTTGTTGATGTTTACACAACTGCTCTGTGAGCTGATACATAGTGTCTGCATGTCTGTGTGCGTGTTTACTATTGACTCAGCTGCTGCTGATCACAATAACAACAAATGTCTGTGACTCAAAAGACAGATGTTTTACTGTACTTAACATCTGGTTTTAGACAGACTGTCCATGATTAGCGTGTTTGTTTGTATATAGTCATAGTTAGAGGAACATTTATATTAAACATTGTAAATAAAAAAATATACTCTAGATGTGGGAAAAAAACCCTACATATTAATTATCCAACCTTATTTTAAAGAATAATTTTCTAATGGTGACTGATGCATGTGTTTATGGCCAGGCTGTCTGTTGTCAGTTCCTTACTTTCATCTCTATGATGGTCTGCAGGGCCTTGGTTTTGCTTGGATCCTGATGCAGCTGATTCCTTCTGTGCAGTTCCTTTGAGAAAAGACACAACATTATGCGGCACCACTACAGCAGAAGCTATTGTAATCTCTACTGAAAGTAAGATCATATGACCAAAGTTTGTCTTTACACATGTACAATGTTCCATGCAACTGATTTTCTCTGCAGTTTTCACTTTATACATTGCATTATCAATACGCTACAATATAAGCAGCAGAATAGAGCATATTGAGCATGTGACACTCAGCACTGCCCTCTAGTGATAATAAAGTATAATACTTGTACAGTGAATCCCATATATTAATATCAACATAACCCTGGTCCTAGAGTACCTCTCGCAGATGGATGTTCTCCTTCTCCTTTTGATCCAGAATGACCTCCAGGTGTCCGAGCTGGGCCTCTGCCTCAGCAATGCGCCTAGCTCTCTCCTGCTCCTCCTCCTCGGACACCCTGCCCGGCCCCGGGGGCAGCCCTTTACTCTGCAGCATCTCCAGCAGCTTCTTAATGGACTCGTCTCTGGCACCCAGTGTCTGTTTCTGGGTCTCGATCCTCAGCTCCATCTCCTCCAGGGTTTTTCTCAGCAAGAACAGCTCCTTGGCCTGCCTGTCGTGTTCGGCCTGCAGCCGACGGAAGTTCTCCTCCGTCAACTCGATGGTGGTGAAGTGCTCAGAAGCGGAGCGGTTACCACTCTCCTGCTGCAGCAAGTGGTTCAGGTCTCGCTGTGTGCGCAGCTCGTCCTGCAGAGCCTGGATGGTCATCTGGAGATGCTGATGAAGTTCAGATCACACACAGAGACTCAACAACTATTGAAATTCATTTGAAGATAAACACAATGCAACGTGTTTCATGATAACACTACACATGAAGGAAACAACACAATTCTGAAATGTTGTTGCACACGGTTCTGTGGAAAAATGCAGGTCAAACATGGGGAGCACATCACTTACCTATCTTTAGAAGCACATAGACTGTAAACTGATAATGTCAAAAGGCTTTTTCCCCTTTATTCTAAAAAATTGAGTTTGTAATCACAGAAAGTTTTAGATTTTCAAATATATTAAGGCTTGAAATAAATCACAGCGGCCTAACCTATTAATCTATGGACAGAACTAACTGAATGAATGAGGGTTGTAAACTTGCTAATCAAATCAGAAGACCACCTTGATGCTGTGCAGTGCAGCAGAGGTCTTTGCTCTCTGACACTCAGCCTGAGAGGCCTGGATATAAATACTGTTTCAAAACTCAGACACTGCAACAGAACCTACAGCATCTATACAATGTACAGAAGCCATGGTTATATGTTGAATATAGGTGGGTTTGTCTGTGAATTTGTGTGTAATAGAATAAAAACACATGCTTTTAAGCCTAATATATCTTATTGTGTGTGGGGGTGTTGGTTCTGGGTTTAGGGGAACAATGTTAGGGTCGAGTTTCTGTCACAGATTGACTAAGGCTTAGTCTTGCCTGTTGAAATTTTCTTCCAGCAGATATCTCCAGAGAAATCAATCCACGTCCAGAAAATGGCCCAATCAGGATTTAAAAGAGAGGAAACAGTTTCTTACATTGAAATAAAACCCACTTTACAAGCAAGTATGGGGTTGTAGGGTTGGTGATACTACAGCAGGGTGGAGCACCAGACATGTTTGGATTGACACACTTGAACAGACTAATCACTCTTTAAAGTTTTACAGGGATTATAGGGGAACATTTGATGGTTCACAGGAAAAGGAGGTAGGCATGACTGCTGGAAAGAATACACTTCCTTTTGGAGGTTCATAGGAGAGGAGGTAGTAATGGTGCAAAGGGATTGCCAGGTGTCTGAAAATACACGGCACACTGAAGGTGACTCTATGTTGTGCACACAACATGTGGTGCAAACATAGGGACAAACCTTGGTTCTCCTGGCATCCAGCAGCTGCAGAGCATGGGCAGAATGAACAGAAAAAACAAATGTATGGTAAAACAGAACGTCAGAGCATGATGCAACAGAGACGGATGATCAACACGAACCAGCCAGAGATTTCAAATGAGAGCCACCCATCAGTGAGTCCAGCTGGGTGTTTATCAGCGTTCAGCCCCCAGTCAGAACATCATATTCACAATATACCGACAGAGAAAATATGACTCATTGAGATTACCTTTCTGGAAAGAGATGAAGATAAGGGTTAAAATGGCTGTACAATGGTTTAAATCAAACCGACATGATCTTACATCTTAGATGTTTTAGATGGGCCTAATATTCGTATTATTAATAGTGCCATTGATATTAATAATAATAAACAACCTCCACATAACACACTTGTTGTAGTAGTGATCAGATAATGATAATGTGAGTTTTTGCATTCAAATGAATTCATAGAGGAGGTGAAACATGAATCAATGGATTAGTCAATTCATTTTAATACTTAAGTTAATCTTTTAGTTGAACGACAGCAAATTAATCTGCAAACTTTTTTAGAACTGAATAATAATTTAAGTCCGTTGTTTATATGATATTAAATTGAATATCTTTAGGTGTTGGATTGTTGTTCTGACAAAACAAGACATTCAAAGATGTCAGCTTTGGTATGGTAAATTGTGATTTGTTATTTTGACATTTAGAGACCAAACGATTTATCGCAAAAATACTGGGAACATTTTTCTATAATTAAAATAGTAATTCATTGCAGCTCTGATTTATTGATGCTATTAACACAGCAGGATAAAAAAAGCAGTGTATTAATCTTGAAATGCAATTAAATCACAAATACCAAGGTAAAATTTCCAATTTTCCTTCCTTAACATCCCTTGTTGGCTCACTTTCTCACTACAGAAAAGATGGAATACTGTAAACGTGTGAAGCATGTGCTCTTCCAAACACCAGGGGGCAGTGTTTGTGTTAACAGACTTTTTAGCTGATTGCAGGATTGCTGCCATCCTCAACAGTTTAGGTCACACTCCCTTATGTGTTCCGGAGAAACAGAAAGTGTAGTCTAACCATTTACATGCACATGCTGACATTCCTACTGTAAGGACGAATCTGTAACCTTAAAACTAGATTCAATGCAACAGCTACCTTCTTCATTCATGTGGAATAGTCCTTAATAAAATATGAATGTGCTACTATGTATAGAAAATACTTTAAAATATCTTCTTTTTAACCATAAATAATACATGCAATATTGCTGTAATCAGACTTAACTGATCAAAATGAGAAACGACTGGTTTCCTTCATGAGTTATGACCTTATAGAGAATAACTCCCTGCAAATATTGACCCACTTCAACCCTGCTTGCACTACAATCCATTTCATATGGCACAGAGCAATATTAACACTGTTAAACAGAAACCCTTTTCTCTCTAGTCATATCTTGTCTCTTTGATCTCACCTGACACTGCCCCTTCTCCCTTCCTCCTCAGTGCTCCCCCTCTCTGTCCTGATCAATAACTTGCCATCTTGGAACTAAACTGTAGGAGGCAGTCCAATGATTTAATCTGCATAATTGCACTGTGGGTTAAAATGACTATATGGCCGTTTCTCCCGTATCCACCCAGCATCTACAGCAGAACTGTACCAGTTCCTGTGAGTCAGTCATGACTCAGCGGATATTGTGCTGTGGTCACCCTGCCTCAAGAAAATGCCTCTCTTTCGCCGCATATCCTGAAAATGAGCGTCCAGAGGTTTCAAGTCAAGGAGAGATGTTGAGCAACAGTGCCTCACCAAGTGACACCTGGGGCAGCCAGGGGAAACTGGCTGTCAGAAATCCTTTTGTGCAGAAACACAAAATCTTTCTGAGAGCTAGAGTGTAGACAAGGAGTCAGATTCATTCATTCAGTAATTTCCCCCTTTCTCAATATGCCAAGGCCTGCTTACATGCAGGTTAATTACACATACAGTGTAGTATACTGTAGCTTTGAATTTTCACAATGTCTGTTCTTTCACAAGAGTAAATCTGTAAACTAACAAGACAAAGAGTTTACAAGCATGCTAGCAGCTCTCCGAGGCTGTACTTAGACACAGCAATGCTTTTAGCTGATGTTTAGCAGGTGTAATGTTTAACATGTCCACAATCTTTATTTATTTAGAGGTTTTCTTTTTCACACTTCTGTACATCATCACCATTCACACCCATCACCCATAATCACCCGCACCAAAACAAACAAACAGGATTCATCCTCTGGGAACCACGAATATGTGGACTTTTATGGCACTTTATGCAGTAGTTGCTGAGACATTTCAATCTGGACCAAAATGGTGGATTAACCGACCGATCGACATCCTGAGAACCACTCTGCTAGCAAGGCTAAAAATGTGTTGTATCAGTCATACATGTAAATTGTTAACACAAAACTTAAAGCTAACAGACTGATACTCAAATCTGGTGACATTCAGATATTTTACTAGGTGGCACAGGCACGAGCAGCTATATGTGCGGTATACTGTATGTGCGTGTGTTAAGAAAGAGGTGTTTGTATCTGACAGATGGACAGCTCTGAAGCGCTGAGTCAGACCAGTCTACTGCTCGCTACATTCCTAATCTGTGTTGTATGTCGTGAGGGCTGACAATATACAATTACACCCACAGCCATGGCGACAAATGTGGCATTTATTCATCTCAGCTCAGCTAAAAGAAAGGTAGAGAGCAGCGAGAATGCAGAAATCTGAGAGTTGGGACAACACACGGGAGTTAAGTAACACTGAATTCTGAATACTGAAATATATATTATGTCTATGATATTTTCTTTACAGTACTCACACATGTGCAAAAGGTCATTTAATATATTTTATTTATATTGCTGTTTAGCATGTGCCTGCGCACATCAAGTGGATAAAAGCGTCTGCTAAATGCCTAAATGTAATGTAACATAGCACACCCGAATCTCCAAACCAAACTGATGGCAGTCGAGTTGCATTGTGGGTAATGATGTGCCAGGATTTACAAGGAAGACGAATGCATGGATATAAAAAGGTGATACCTCTGCTGCAGTCGTTTTCATTTTTTTTTTTAAACTGTCCATCGTGAATCCGAATTAGAGTAAAATGCTAAATCGGTGGACTACTCTTTTAAAGATTATATTTGGGCTTTCTTTCCCAAATTGCATTGTTGGTGGGATATCAACCTATATATAATAGCCGTTAAAGGACAATAAAGGCTGCACATGCACGAGTATGTCTATTAGGCTGTGGCATTGCTTCTATGAATCACAGCTATGTGATTTAATGCTGTGTATTAAATCTTTCACTTCACACTGATGCGAAAAGCTGAATGATCCAAAGCTTCTGGGTAATGATGAGGTGAAGCTATAATTTCACAGTGATTTTGCATGAAAACCAGACAGCTAGATTACCAGTAGAGGCAATCAATAAACCATTCAAATAAATTTAAAGGCTGAGTTTCATTTACAGCAGTGTCACCAAACGAATGCCTTTCAATTTACAAAGCCATTCTCACGCAAGTGTTCTTTCAAATAATGTCTGGGGTAAACACACTTTGATTCTTTCCTATTTGAGTTCATGAAAGCTATAGCTGACACGTCAACATGTGGAGCCAGGGATCAAACTGCCAACCCTAAAATTAGTGGATGACCTCCTGAGCCACAAATGCTCATAAAAAGAAGTAAAATGTCAGTGAAAAAGAACAGAATTCATTTTGTATAAATCTTTATTAGTGGATTCTCTTTTTACTTGTTAAGATGGACATTTTTGCACTGTTTGATCTAAATCGAAAATGATGCTGTTCTGGAGAAAAAGACAGCAGCAGACTGTAACATCTCTTATGCCCTTTGATTCAATCCTTTCATCCTCCACTCCCACCTTAATCTCACCAGCCTTTCGCTTGGTAAATGTTTCGTTTTGTTCTCTCTCCTCATTTCTTCACCTTCCTGTACTCTGGACGAAGCAGTAGACATCTTATGTGCTCACAGGGGGCATGGGCAAGTTATCCATGGGCTCTTTTAACTGTTCACATGATACTTCCTGAGTCCATTTGAGCTCTCCATGTCATGACATCAGCAAAAACATAAATATCATAATACACCAATCAGTAACTTTATTTCCACTGACGGTCATAATGGAGGAACCTTGATTATCTCGTGGCAATGGCACCTGTCAGATGTCCAGTAGATACAGTTTATATACTGTACATACATATATATGTATATATAAATACACACATACATGTATATATACTATATATGTGTGTATACATATATAATATATATATTGTCAATTGTATTTATTATTCACATTGTAGATTAATACAGAAGACATCAAAACAATAAAACACACACTTTTGGCATTATCTTAACCAGCTTCATAACCTGGAATGGTTTTCAGATCAAACCAGGTGTGTCTTGTCAAAAGTTTTTTAGAGGAATGTGTTGCATTCTTAATGTGTTTGAGGCCATCAGCTGTGTAGTGTTGGGTTGGTATGCAGCAAATGGCCCAGTTTGATTACTGTAGTAATCCATATTATGGCAAGTACTGCTCAACTAAGTAGAGAGAAACAAAAGTCTATCATTATTTTAAGACACAAGGGTCAGTCAATCCGGATTGTTTCAAGAGCTTTGGATGTATCTCCAAGTGCAGTTCAAAACCATTAAACATTACGATGAAACTGCCTCTCATGCAGACCACTCAAATGAAAGGATGACCAAGAGTTCAAAAGTTGATTGCAGGTACCAGCCTCAGAAATCAGCAATTAATGGCACCCAAAATTAGAGCCCACATAAATGCTTACAGCGAGTAGCAGACACATCTCAACATCAACTGTTCGGGGGAGACTGCGTGAATCAGGCCTTCATGGTTGAATTGCTGCAAAGAAACCACTACTGAGACCAACAAGTATAAGAGAATTGCTTCAGTATTCAGAAAATCTTCAGTATTCATCTACAATGTGGAATCTAATACAAAGAAAGAAAAACCATTGAACGAGAAGGTTTGTCCAAAGCCTCTCTCACAGAAAACACAGTCCAATAATCTGTGCACACACATTAGCAGCTGGCACAACTACAAAGAGAAAACACCTCTAATCAGAAATGTCCACAGGACACAGCACAGATTATACAGAACACACATACACCAGTAATGTATGTGCAGAAGCTCCAAAAATACTGCTGAGACACAGTCGTCTAGCGCAGCTCACATGTTCACACTCTCATAACTCAGTGACATGTAAGAAATCTGCAGCTCACAGTCAAGAATAAAAAAAAGAAACCCTGTCATGTCTGAGGCACGGTATGCACAGGCCGAGCAGTGTGATATGGGAAGCTCAGCCTCCATTTTGGGAATTGCATTGATGAGGGCTGACTGGGTGGCTGAGCAGCAGTGGTCATGACTCAGTCAGATATGGTACGCTCTAGCTCACACACTTCCCTCCAGCAGCTCTTGTCCAGCTTTAGCACGACAAAAAAAATTCTCCTGAATTCAAGTCAGATGGCTCAGCACTGTAACAGCCTGTAACACAGTACATTAAAAATGCGGCTCACGAAACCGTCCAGGGCTAATCATTACCTCTAGTCATGACCATCGACTGTCTTGATTAAAGCTCTGCAGGCTGTGGTTGGTATTTCACTCACAGTGGATTTTGTGCTTCACAAAACAGATGAAAGACAAACTCTAATGCCCCCCACTCCTAAGATGTGGTAGAAAGAAGCACATATTCCCAGATCTTATTTTTCACTAAATAAATAATGCATGACATTTGCTCAAGCTAATAGAGGCCTAAGGCACCTGGTGCAATTGTAAAGGATGCTACAAGACAGATGTAATGATTGGCCTTAAATTACTCCAATATTAATGAGGCAATTTGCTCCTCAGTCAGCCTCTCAAACCATCCCACCGTAAGTATACACTTATGTAAGGACACCTCACAGCCCAGAAATAAAGATAGAAAAGACCAATTATAGTAACAAGGCACAGCGGCCTTTTATTAGCCGACATACTTCATTAATGAACCCTACCAGGAGGAATATAAATATCATTCAGTGCACAGAAAGAGCGAACACTGACGGACAAGGCTGAGGGTAGAGTCTTCTCTTTGTATGGAGCACAAAGGCGTGAAAGCCCACACTGTACAGCTTTCATATTGTGCCGGACACATTCAGCTCCTAAAGTGTATGAATCCAGGCTAAAAATATATACAGTGATTCACGCTGAGTATTTAATCATGCACTGAACTTAAGGAATAAGGGAAATGATGAATGGCTGGGGTCCCGTCAGTGGCAGTGCTGGTTTACCTTGAACAGGCACATTCTCCTCCCAAACACTGTTCCTACACATTTTCATGCATCATACAGATATAAAAGAATCAAAATACCCCTGGCTCCCCTATAGGGATCACCAGCAGGTAGAAACCATCCAATTGTGAGTCAAAGAGCTCGACATCCTTCCCTTTAGCAGCATGGCACTGCTTCGGGGATGAGCGGGCAAACTCTTTAAACTCCAGTCAAATCAGATAAGCCAAAAACGATCTGCTTTAAAAGGGAATGTTCATCTTATACGCAAATGCAAGCAGACATGCACAGAGGCAGACAGGTCTCATTTAAGGGTCACACTAATGGCATCCTGCTATGACCTTGAAGGGTGGAGTGACAGCGTCTGTCGCTTTGAGTAATGAGTGGCCGACTGGCTGCTCAGTGTCCGACAGCATTACTCAACCAGACAGACAGAAAAGCAGACAGACTGGCACAAAGACCACAACCAGCTGGCAAAATTCAACCTTTACGTTGCTTGAGGCATAGTGCAATTAGCTTCATCACGCCACAGCCTGCCTCGAAAAGAAAGTAAAGGAAACGCTGTAGAGCTCAATCCAGCCAGTCCAGCAATATGCTGACCTATTCCACAATCTACCTCTGTGTCGTGCATTTTTCCTTGCAGATGAAAGTGCTTTATATCCAAACGTTCTGCCTGTGCGGTAAGTATATATTCCAAAAACGGAAATAAACAGAGCATAATGTAATCCTGCATTGAGATTCAACATTAAAATCACCTAAATTAAGGGACACAGAGAGCTTTTTTCCATATTCAAGTGAGTGATGTTTTGCTGTTTTTATATCTAAATTATTTCCATGGTTAGAAGTGAATTTTCACTTGACTGTTGTCAAAATGTGTATGGGGCAATTTGGTACATTTAAAACGATAGTTTAGCTGCAAATTGACATATTTCTACATTTAGTAAGAAAACAAGTGAGAGAGTGAAGGCCAGATGCACAGAGGCAGACAGTGAGAGATGATCAAAGTCAGAGTAAGTAAAGGAAAGGCGATGGAAAGGAGAAGAGAGAGAGCGGGAAAGACAGAGAGTGTTTAAGCATCCTTGACATTTGTCTCTGGGCCTTGTGCCTACGTTTGTCAGCTACTGATTTAACTGGGCCATGACTACACCCCCACATTGAAGCAAGTAAAAAACATTTTGACATCTCACACTCTAGGGCCAATCTGATAATAAAAAAGAAACTAAAATGTACTGTTGTGGCCAGATTGTGTAAAGATGCTATAATTTACACGTTGGCAGAGTCATCATGCTTTTCACTTAATCATTAAACAATTGAGGATCAGGATAAAACTGTGGATTATTAACTGGTTTTATACAAGGTACAAGGCCCAAGGCCCAGTATGTTAGCTCATATTTCCAACACTAGATTATAGACAATTAGATTTAAAGGTTTTGTATTTACTGTGGCTCAAGTGGTCTCTCTGACATTGATTCTGTACTGGAGTAGTATGCAACGAGAGTGTGTGTTAAATATTTATGTGCGCAAAGAACTCTTTCCAGAAAGGTTTCCAAGTACTGAAAGGATGACTGACTGCAATATTTCTCTGAATTCCTGGACTGAGGATGACAGTAGTCGATGGCAGAGAAGAGATTGGTGAAAGCAGAGACACACAGATCAAAAAAGACAACAAAAAGACAAGAGACTAGCAGCTGTAAGTCCCTGCAGTAATGAGTGGACTATGACAGCTGAGAGGGCTGGTCTCACCTGGTTCTCCTCATGAGTGACTCTCATCTGCTCTTTAAGGATTGATGTGCGGGCCGCTTCTTCTTTCCTCATTATTCTCTCCTTCTTCAGCTCAGGACTCCAGAAGCTCTTGATGCTGTTGGTGGAAGATCCCAACTTACTGTCCTTCAGGTCAAGCTCTCTGCGCAGCAGCTCATTCTCCCTCTGCATATCCCTGAGCTGGGCCTGCATCTCCAGCAGCTCCCCCCCACTTCCCCGTACCGCCTGCCTCAGCAGAGCGGAGGGCACCCCCTGGTGGTGGTGGTGGTGGTGGAGCATGGAGAGGGAGCCCAGGTCACTGTAAGACAGAAGGTCAGCATGATGAGGCAGCCCCACTGAAGCAATGTTGGGACTGCTACCCATCGCTGTGACGCGGCCCCCGTACATGGCCCGGCTGGTGGCGCGACCCAGAGTCATAGTGCCTTTTGGGTAGGTGGCAGTGGAGCCCACGCCCTCGTGATCACTCAGGTACATGGGCCCCGAAGTAGCATAGGCAGCGTTGAGGGACTGGATGTTCTCCATGGAGAGCGTCTTGCCCCCCGCACCACCCCCGCCCCCACTGTTGGCCCTCCGATGGCCCAGTCTGGGGGACCTTGGCAGGCGCGGGGACCGTGCGGGGCTGCTCTCTATATGGCCTACAGCTCTGGCACTGCCGTACATGTCCTGTGAATCGGCGGTGTAGCCACCAGAGGGTCCTTAACAGGAGCGCGCTGAAATGAGGCTGCTCTGACTCTCTGAACCACGCATGGGTGACTTATTTCATGCCTTAATAGGTGGAGCACATCAAAGACAGATCTGAGGAAACAGGAGAGAAGCACCTGTTAGATGAATTACAACTGTTTGTATGTGTCAGATGAAAGGCGCAGAAGGAAATGCACACACTTCTACGCACAAAAATACACTCCCTCAGAAACGGAGCAGGTTAGAACAAACAGATTTGGCCTGCAAGATGCTACAGATAAAGAAACTAATTGTTCTGTTAGCTTTAAGACTGTATTAGTCAACATCAGCAGCAAACTGTCACATTTTATGTGGCTCCTATTTCAAATGCCCCACAAGAATTTCCCAGCATCACCCTGGATTTCCCACTGGCCAACATGTATCTATCTCATTAATGCTGCTAATAAAGTTAGGACAGACAGCACAGCTTTACAAACACACAGTACTACAGTTAAATAATAGACAGAATATAAAATTACATCTTATATCACATTTGTCTGCTCTGGTTAATGATGCTCAATTGTTTTATATCGGAGTAAATAATGATGCCCATGAACTAATGACAAAATACATCAGATGTTTACCAAATTGTTCCTTTTAAAGTTGCAGGTTTAATCAGTTAAATGCCAATGGGTTTTGGATGAATGATTATTATTATTATTATTAGTTTCTAAAACAAGCACAGGTTCAATGAAACCAGTGACAGTGTACAGTTTTTGTGATGTTAACAAAAACCAGCTCGTCTCACATTTCCTGTGAGCGCAGTGATGTTTGGATACAAGGTTTATCGCTGAAGTTAGAAACTTAACCAAAGTGAAGGATTATAGCATATCACAGAAACACAACAGTGCGTGCTGTCATCGTGTTGCACCAAACAATACAATCAATGCAATATTCTCAACTCAATGCAATAAAAATCAATTAGACAAGATTGTTAACATAATCAGGCCCATGGCGTACGACATAAAGTAATCCTCTGCTGCACTGTGTTGTCTCATAAACACAAATTAAAATAGACAAGGGACTTGCAATGATGTTATAACCACTGGTGTTATACAATTCACAATATGCTACACAGTGTTTCCACACACCATTTTAATTAAAATGGCATATATTAAAAGATTTTAAAATACTGCAGATCCTGCTGCCTAACGAGGAGAAAAGGATATTGAAGCCTTAATTTTTAATGTTGTAATAATGGTTCTGTCATTTCATGCCATCTCAAGCTTCAATATATCCCAAGACGTAACACAGTCTATAATATTTTTAAACATGGTAATATTATGCAGTGGTATTATTACATTACGGTAGATGTTTTTAAGTAAAATACAGAAAGCTGTTAAAAAACTCATGGTGAAGACACTGACAGAGTTTGTTAACGTCACAGGCCGCCTGGTGATGATTAATATTGGATCGTCTATGAGAAAAAAACGTTCTCTCCTCTGGTGACACTCGGACCCAGTTGCCATGGTGATTATGCCTGGGCTAACAGAGATAAAGCACCTCAGTCGTCTGACACAGCGGCAGCATAAGTTTCCAAAAAGGTGAGGAAAAAAACTGTGGCCAAATGTGGATGGTGTGTGTTGCAGCCGTGCCAAGGTGACGTGACAGCCTGCAGGCCCGTAGGCTTTATGTGAGCTGTCTTTCCAACAGTTACCAAGTTTTTTACTTTGCCTTCATGCATATTCTTTCATTTTTCTTTGAGGGACAGATGAAATGACAATTCGTAGGCACGGAGAACCACGTGTCAACAGGTCTCCTCGGTGTGTGCGATGAAATCCAGTGATATTTTGGATGACAGGAACTCTCAGCTGCACTCACTGAAGCATCATCTGTATGTTAACACTTGGCCAGGGGCAATCACTGCAGCCTGGCAGAGGAAGTCAGACAGGACACTATCACCTCTGTTACTTATATTAAGTAAAAGATGTCGAGAAATGGGGTGGGAACGTGGACATTTTAAAAACAGAACATATCAACCAAAATATGATTAAAGGCTTGGACAGAGCGTGTGTTAAGATTTATAGCCTTTAAACAGTGTAAAATAACCCTCCTTTTTTTCTTCTTTAGTCCCTCTAAGAGACACAAGCAAATTAAATTCATATTTTAAATATGCAGAGATAGCTATGCTACAACAACTGCAGCTCTTATCTACAGTGGTCAGCTTGCTACAGCAGGTTTATGAAGTCTGGTTGGTAAATGTTTCTGGAGCAAAAGCAGCATCCAGCTAAGGGCAGTACAGGCAAACCAACAAAAACATCTAATAATAAATTATAATTGACCGGCTGTATATCAAGTCTGGAGAAGCTCATAATGTTTTGTTTTTTGGTGAAACTGTTAGTGAGGCTGAGTCAACTCTTCTTCAATTAAGCTATTGTTTGTTTTGAATGTGTTGTCATCATTTTTTAGACTTTCTCCGTGTCACCGCTGTTGTACCAATGATTCAGGCCAGTGACTCTCTGGCTTCTTTGTACCTCTTAAAGTTGCTTTATCAAACTTATGTATAAAAACCATGTTTGTCAGACCCTTTATTTAAGCTGATACATTCTAGTAAGTGGCATTCAACTTTAACTATGATTCTTATAATTGTGAATTACAGGAAAACTACGTAATGAGATGTGGGGAAAAGTTTATTAAACGATGCCAACTGTGCCGTGCTGGAGGGCCAGTGATCTGGGATGTGTGCCATATGAACGCAATTTCCACGCTTTGATTGCAGCTGGGGATCTTTGCTGCCGCTCTTCATGTTTCCAGCCAATCTTCACTATCAGCTGTTTAATAAAGGCACATATGCCAGAAATATTTACTTCAAAAAATCCTGACGACATATGCCAAACAGATGAAAACGGCGTTGGGATGAGGACAGACGTTCAGGCAAACACTGCTTGTACAAAATGCTTAACACTACAGACTTCCTCCTCAAAACACAGACCGGACCTGCGCCTCTGACAGTTGTCAAACATCTTCACTTAACTTCTATTTGCTTGCAGTAGAAGGTGTTTCGTTTTCCTGTCCACCCAGTGGCATACACTCTAATCACATGGGTGTGCCAGAGTCATAGGTTTTACAGTGACTGCCAGGTGTTGAAGAATTGGTATGGGAATACTGAAATCCATAGGGTTTGATCAAAGCAGTTAAAGTGTTCCATGGGGATCCGACTAATGAACATTTTCATTATCTCTTGATTCTTCTTTGATTAATCAATGAATAATTTTGTTCATAAAATGTCAGAAAAATAGTTTTTTAAAAATGCCCACGGTGACGTATTGAAATTATGCTTTTTGTCTTTTTGTCTCTCTCAGTCTGAAACCCTCCCAAACAATCATGGAGTATTTGGTGTTTTTGCTGCTTGATAAATGACAGTTATGCAATTTCCAAAATTGTTTTGTCATTGACTACTCCGTGAATTGACTAAACCATAGTCTAAGTTAAATATTGAATGGTTGAATAACAAATCCCTGACTGACACAATAATAACGGATTTCCCCCACACAGATCCATACAGCACCAAATCACATTTCTCAGTATGCCGGGCTGAGGGAAATGACCAGAGTGCAATAAGAGAGTGAATATTATTATTATTGCCGAAACAGTGATAATATTGAAGTACCACGAGGGATGCCAGCCGAGAGGGCCAATTGTAATCCTCCACCACTCAACAGTTAACTTTACATGCTCCAAAAACAGAGGGAAGTTGCATAAACCGTTAATATTGCTTATTTTCAGACTGACACCAAACGTGTGCTGGCAGCGTTTTATAATGACCCCATTAGGATCGTTTTCCTTTAAGCGGTTACAGTTTAAAATCTGATATCGTTTTTTTTCTTTCATGCAGCTCTTTTTTTGGGGGGGGCAACTCATGGCCATGCTGTCACTTTCATTCATTTCTGACCAGATGTCACACTCACACTGCTCAGGTATTACTGGAGCAATTGCAGTCGCCAGGACCCGAAATATCTGACAGCAAATACCAGTGCAGGCCACTGACGAAATGATCACCGGCCATTCAGAGAGCAGCGGTGCGTTAACGCCGGAGAGGATACAGATGTTCTGAGACAAAGATCTCTCCACGGGCGATGCTGAGTCGCGGGGACCGTTTTCTACGAGGCCATCGTGACATTTTGAAAGCCAGCGTGCAGGCGTTTCCTTCCTGTGTAAAATAAGACTGATTACGATCAGGCAATCTTTGGCTGCGATAACGTGCTTTTGAGGCAAATCAGAGCGCGTGTGTAGGGCGCACATAGCAGGACGTGTTTGATAGAAATAGCCTATATACGGTGGGGTTGATAATAGATATTTAAAAAAAAATCCATCCACGAAGCAAATGCAACACATGCAGCCTCCTCGTCGCGTATTCTACTACGTGTCCCGACGCCCCCATGCTTTGCACTGACCTCAATGATCGTTTGATTGGAGGAGAATGCGTTAATGTGCTGCTCCAAATGGCCTGTTCAGCCGTCCACCCAGTCCCAGCGTTCAACGGTTGCCCGAATGACTTGTTAATGTAAAAAAAACAACAACACGTGAAACGTCCTCGACAGATGTTGCAGGCTTAATCTTAACGAATTACACACAGGCCTCAGTTTTCTACTGAAACGTGTATTTTAATGTCTGCTGACTGATGTGTAGGCTGAACTACATTTGATGCAGCATAGGAAGCACGACCTGACAGCTCGCCGGGCCTACATGTTCCACGGCTCCAGCGTGCTGTGCGTCGAGCACCTGACCGCACCAATGAAATATTAGACTAACCAGCCTTGGGGGAAGCCGACTGAAACCTTTATTTTGAAATACGGCGCTGCTCGATTCTTTCAACGGGGCTTTAAAATGCAAATTCTCCCGGTATCAAGTTAGCACCGACCGGCTGTTGTCTGTGCAATTAACGACCACGAAACGAGAATGGGTTGATTTTTTTTTTTTTTTAAACGCACACAGCCTGTGCTTTTATTTATTTATTTATTTATCTTCCGCCAGGTCGCTCATAAAACGCTCCCAAAAAAAACAACCGAAAGGACACCTCACGGATATTTAAGCGTCATTGCCTCCACAATTCAACGCGGAGAGACCGGGAGTAGAATGAAATGACGGCAAACGTACCTTCACCGGTGTTAATTCCTCTCCTTCGCCGCTTTAGACGGCACCCTGTCGCCTCCATTCAGCCCAGCAGCCTCTCTCAGCATCCTGCGCTGTCATTGGGCAGCGGACGCGCTCTCTCTCCTCCTCTACACACCAGGGAGCAGCATCACCACTACTGCAAGTGGCAGCCGGCAGGAGGGGATGGGCGGACGAGACGCACTGGATTTCACGTCATCTCGGCGCTGAGCGGGAATCACTGGTCCACTCGCGTTAGTTAAAGGTGTTCGGGTTAGTTTCTAATTGGAGCTGTCTTATCTGATGGCTTCTTGTTGTTGTTGTTGCTGCTGCACTGTGGTGTAGTTACAGTCGCCTACGTTACAGGAAAGGTGGCTCTGATTCAAAATTACAAGCGTGACTTAGATCAGTAGCCCAGTCAAACCTGCGAGTGGTGCCAGCAACTTATTCAAATGTCTTTTTGACCTGAAATAAGACTGTCAGGCAGCCCTTCCTCCGTCCTGGAGCACCACCCTTATCGAGCTTTTCCGGTTTATTGCTGTAGGCTAGGTTAGTTATGGTTGAGGTAACGCCAAGGGACGGGACTGTACGCTAATCCTGGCGACGGAGGAGGGATTTGCACGCCTGACAGGCTCGACTCTGGGAATCAAAAAGTCCTCTTCTCAGCATCTGCCGCCTGTCCTGTAATTTCTGGCTCCTTCACTACTCTTGCACATCTGATGAAGTTAATTCTCATTGGCTGAGCAGAAGAAACGGGATTACACCCAACGCTGCTAGCACAAAAGTGGATAATGTGTGCAAAAGTGGATGAAATAAAAGCTTGTAGCACAAGCGAGAGACTCGCTATCCGTTATGAACGTAGGCTAATGCCCGACCCTTAGCATAGCTTGGCACAAAGACGAGATACGGGGTGGGGGGGGGGG
>JAVQJD010063209.1:0-36259 GCA_036023655.1 Nannoperca australis | reverse complement strand
GCCCCCGCCGCGCGCCCCGGCCGGGGGCGCGGGGGGCGCCCCCCCCCGGCCGCCCCGCGGGGGGGGGGGCTCATCATCATCGAGGGACAAAGGCTACCTGAACTGACAGAGATCTTCTTTTTTGACCGGAGCCACTTTTTCTCACCCCCCACCGCCACCTATATGCGCTGTCTGTTTAGTGTGTGCTGGTGGTGTATGATGGGAGAAGTCTTGACCCAGCACTGAGGGGCTGTAACACTTCACTGTCAGTGCGGCTGATTAGCTTATCACTCACCGTACTGGGAGGAAATACATCATCGTTCTAGACAGGGATTCCCCAGTTTAGGGCCCATTCGCTCCCTCCTTTTACTCATTTAATCACCCGACTCTCCGTACCCTCCAGTATTTCAGCCTCACCTCTAAAGACAATCCTTAGAGGTTTGTATGAGAACTTTCTTCCTTTCAGGTTTTAGTACAACAGAACAGCTACATCATGTGTGTAAAAGTTCCTCTAACTTTTTGGGTTAGATACTACTTCATTGCAGACACCATCTCCCCAAATTACTCCTTTCAGCTCACTCAACAAAGAAAGTGAAACACAAAGTGGCAAATGTGCTTTGGCTTCCCCGCGATGTGGTATCAGGTATGGTAATTACTCTGCCATTAACATTGGGAATAGTTAATGTGTATTAATGTGTTAATGGCATGTTAATTACTGTACATGCTAGAGAGAGCCCGCAGGCATTCTCTCAGATTCTTTGTGCCATGTGGATGTAGGCCAAGCTTAAAAAAGCCTTTAAGAACATCGATGAAAGAGGATCCTTATGTTTCATTTGTCAGAACAAAAGATTTTCAATGGTAATTTGATCCAGCTCCCAGCTTCTGGAGCTGAAAGTCACTGATCCAGGCGCCACAACAAAGGAGATGATATGAAGTCAAAGGAGATGTGGAACGCGACTGTAGTGACACTGGTCTCTTTGTGAAATGGATACTCTAAGCCCTCTGTAGTCTCTAGTGTGTTGCTTTGGCACCGGGTTTTAGTAACACGGTGGATTAGAAGCCTTGGATCCTGAGTGCCAAGCTGGAGTTAAAGCTCACCTTAGACGAGCCTCAGTAACAGGCTAGATGCCACAATCCTCCTCCTCCTCCTCCTCCTCCTCAGAGCCTCCTCTACTCACACCGTCTACTCCACGGCTTTAAGAGAGATGACCTTTGCAAATATTGACAGAAAATAAATTCTGTTTCGATTAGTTAGCTTTGGGAGACCTTTGCGGATCAATGCAATTAGATGAACAGAGTGTCGATACGTGGCCGGGGCTGTTCACTGGCGGCATTGGGTAGGAGAAGAGCTGCATGAGGTCAGGGTTACTTGTAATGAACAGGATGTTTTGCAAACAATTGTGGAAGTAACAGAGTCACAGTGTGTCCTCAAACACAGTTAAACACACAAGCAAGACCACTTTGCTGCAATGCACATTCTGCAAGCAGTGCAGAACATTTGACCATCTCAGAAAAGCATTGAGTTATTGCAAAAGAAATAAATAACAACAAAAAAAGAAAAATCTCTGGCTTTATCTGCAAAAAGCGCTTCTCTTCTAGTGTATTGTCTGGCATCTGACAGTGCAGTCAGTGCAGCAGAGTGAGGTGGAGAAGCCCAGAGCCACCCCTTCCCTCTTCAGCAGGCCACATTAACCCAGCAGGGCTCTGCCTTTATGGCTCTCCTGCTCACACTTCAGTGATGAGAGTAAACAAGCAGCGGGCCAAAGGTCAGCTAAGCCCACAGAATAAAAGAGGGCACAGGGGGAAAAGAGGTGGGAGGAAAGGAGAGCGGCCCGAGGCAGTGTTCAGATCACTGTCAAGGCTTCAAGCAGGGAATGATGTACGAGACAACAGCTCAGAACCGGAAATGATTATAAACAGAGAACAGGGGAGAGTATATGAGAGAAAAGGGCTGCATTGTCTTTATCTGTCAAATTTGTTACTTCCTCGAATCTGATAGCGACAGTGAAACCTGTAAAAAATGAAAAGAAGAACCACCCCTGACTGATAGAGTTGGATTAATCACAGTGTCTCATTTTGTCTCAGTCACAGAGGAGAAATGAGGAACAATCATACAGGCAAGTGCTTTTTCCCCAGCTACTCCACCTGTATTGTTGAATGACAAATGAGGCAGATTAAGGACATGTTACATTATTATTACAATTTCAGATTTTTTTCCCACCCTTTTACATCATTAAATTGGTTCTGGTAATTAAGTGAGCCAGCATCCTCAGAGTTATGTGAAAAAACTAAACCATATATAGATTTTTCATTCTTAAGTTCCTATTGCTCGCAGGCTTTACCAAGGTGACACAACTCCCGCACTTTCCCTTTGCACTGAGATTAATCCCACTTTGACTGTGGAGGTGGATTAGAGCTAAACTCGGGTGCCCAAACTTGTTTTAATACCCATATCATCAGACAAAAACAGGATAAGGATTTGAGCAGGCGAGCAGCATTGCACTGCTAGAATGTGACTGTGGCTTTGCAAGTTACTATACAGATTTGTCAACCACACAGCAAATTAAAGATATTATCTCGCTCAAGCCTATTTTGTGGAAGTTGTGTGATGATGCTGAGCTTAGACAGTGAATCTGCAATCTTTAGCTCCTCCAACAAAGGTGCACGGAAAGAGACAGCGTGACAGAGATACATTGCACCTGTTTTTAAAATAGTTTTTTTTCTGTAGGCTATATTTTCTTTCTCTTTTTTTCTAATTTCTTTGTATTTATGTTCTTGAGATGGACACCTCATCCCTCCCAAGCATGCGTGTTATGAATGGCCAGCCATAGCTGCTGTGGCACAAATACACCCTTGTGGACTCCTGCAGGGCCGGCTGCTTCTCGGGCAGCACAGTAATCATTTTTATCTTGCTGATTTCCCAAATAGAAATGGACACGTATGATAAAAATGTCACGGCCACTCCACATGTCAGTGGACTAACAGGATTACATGTCACTTTCTAATGTCCCGCTCTGTTTTCCTTTGCCATGAATGACCACATTATTGCGCACAGGAACCTTGTGGTAACATATGGTAAGAGACTAGTAGCTGTTTATGGCCTGTGATTATTTAGTTTGAATGAAACCAGTGATTTATGCCCATTTAGCTGAAAAGCCCTGTAAATTCCCTCAGCTGCATTTCCCCTGGATATAGAGTGAGTGGAGTGAAAGTGACAACAGTGGTTTGGTGTGGAAATGTACGCTGCATCCCAGAGTTATATTTAATATACCTGACATGAAAAACATGCCTACCTACTTACCACCACCCGCAGTATAAAGGAAAGTGCAGCCTGCTGAGCTTGTGTTGAATCAGAGAGTGGGAGTAAATTTTGAATTAGGAAAATATGAACTGTAGTGGCAGACAAACCACCAGCTATTAGAGCATGTTGAGATATGTAGCCAGGCATCTGGTCAGTCAACATTTGAATCATGTGCCATTTTGTTTCATGCTGCACAAACTGGAATAGAAACTGTCGAGCTCGTCCAGAACAAGAGCTTTGGGTGGAGTTGTGCAGATGCAGTGTGATGTGGACGAGGGTTAGTGGAGCAGCGGCATATTGTCCACATGGATGGCTTGGCTCTGCAAGCCTGATGGAGCCTTGTCCAGCATCTCAATGTCTCCAACACAAATAGCCACATTCATCCACTCCTCTCACACCATTACACCTAAAAGACTCAATGCCAGCCGATCCATAAATAGAGGCAAATTTGTTTTTCACTGGCACTGCAGTCGAACAAAACACCAACAGAGGTGAAAACACCAGAGGAGTGGCTACAATATGATGTGTTTTCTCGTTTTTTTTATTTTTTTTTATTCAGGAATGTGTTCATAAGAAAGATAGAAAAAGGAAAACAAGTGTTTTCTCTCTAGTATTTACTCCTGTGGATGGTGTGCAGGGTCAGTCGGCCAAAGTGTGGTAAAAGGGCTCCTCTGATAGCATGCTTACTGGCTGACACAATAGAGCCACTAATCTTCTTATTTAGAATCCAGAGGCTGGCCATATCTTAATGAAGCTGTAATGAGCTGTTGAAAATCCCTGAATTGCGGGAGGGATTATTGAATTGAAACTACTCTGGTAATCATAACGTTCGAGTAGCCACTCAGTATTTACTGCCCATTGAACCACATTTTTATCCACTTATTAGAGTGGATTGCTCAGGCTGGTTTTGGTTGTAATTCTGACCCGCAGTGAGTTTTTTTGTTTGTTTGTTTGTTTATTCCTTGTAAAGCCTGGCATTGTGGTTGCATTGCCAATGCATCAAGGTGTGCATGCATGCTATCTGCTGGGTGATTACGACTTGCCGATAGACTGGTGAGACAGAAAACCAGAGGAAATAAACAGCAGGGTCTCAGAGCAAAAACAGAATGAGCACTTTACATAAAATTGACTCTGGACTCATTTTGCAGTTTTATTTCGCCAGCACATTTTTATTACTCCTTAGACTATTGCAGAATCAAGATTGTAAATAAAATAATACAAGATTCAAATCTTATAAGCAAACAGAAATGAAGAAAACAGTAGTTGCTTTTTGGAGTTCCCAGTGTTTACTGTGTCAAAGACAGAGACACTCACTAGAGGTGTAGTTTTCTGTTTAGCATCCTTTCACAGAGTAGAAGTGCCACTTCACCATTGAGCATTTGTCAGTTTATGGATGTTGCTGTCATGTCAGCCTTCCCGTACACACAGTGTGCAGCGCAGTGTGTAAATAAAAGAGAACAGGCATAGACATGGGCGACAAGAACATAGCACATACACAGGAGGCACCCAGTTCATACCTGCAGGGGAAACATAACACTACAGCAGACTACGCAGACATGATGCTTTTAATTGCACTTAACAATTCAGTCTGGGCCTATTTTATCTGTTAAATTTTTTATGTTAGTCAATTTTTTTCCAGTCTTAACATGTCCCTGCATTAGCTGACCCTCTGTCCCTCTTTGTGTGTTTCTGCAGGTCTCAGCATCCGTGGTGCCCAGGAGGAGGACCCCCCAGACCCTCAGCTCATGCGTTTAGACAACATGCTGCTGGCAGAGGGCGTGGCGGGACCAGAGAAAGGTGGTGGATCTGCTGCCGCCGCCGCAGCAGCTGCGGCCTCTGGCGGGGCGGGTGACAACTCCATCGAACATTCCGACTACAGAGCCAAACTCACCCAGATCAGACAGATCTACCACACGGAGCTGGAGAAATATGAACAGGTAAGGAGTCTTTGAGTGCTTGAAATATCTCACATCTTCACGCACTCTTGCTCTACAGCCAAGAAAAGGAGAATAACATACATGTTGTTCTCTTGTCACCATCAAAATGTTTAAATAACTATGTGACTACCAGCTATTTGAACATTTCCATTTGTGTTCAAATGAAACTATTGAGCTGTACTTCATACGTTACATCGCTTCAGAACACCCAGAGCAGCTTATTTCTTGCATTAGCAGGAAAATTGCAGAGCATTATGCATGGGGGGGGTGTGTTATCAGCTTGGAAAAAATTACAGTATTATTCACTGTGTTGTAGTTGATTATAGATATCCAAAAGGAGTGCCTTAGTCATCTGTGTTAAATGAAACTATGATCAGCTCCTTCACCTAGCACTTTGAGCCTGCCATTAAACACAGAGGCATTATGGGTGAAAATAGAAGGTGTAACAGTGATGCCTCAGCAAGCCAGTGAGGTAAATTAGTCTAATTTACTCTGTGCTCCCTGAGAGAGGAGGTGGGTATGCGGGGGCACACAACACTTCGCCTGGAGTAAATGCATCTTTCTTAAGGGTGTTTCCAGGTTTTAATTATCTAAATGTAAATACTTAACGAATTTTACTCAGAGTAATGAGCTAAAGTGTGCACTACGTAAATGAGTTATTCTAATTAATCATGTATGAACTACTGGTTTAACGAAAAGCTGTTTAAATTCTCTCTGCATTAGGGCCAAGCCAAATTGCAAATCTGCATTTATGTTCAAAGTCGACTTCACCTATTATGTCATCAAAGTAATGTATAAACAGCGCACTCTGTTGAAGCTTTTAACAAAAAGACCTTGCATGTAATGAACTCATTTCCTATATAGAAAAAGGATTCCAACTTTAGAATATCAGTCAGCGCTTTTGTAAGTTGTAAAAAGCTCGCTGCTGTGACTTGGGACATTTACAGAACTCACGTTGGCTGTTTTTGTCTCTCTGTCACTTGGCAGGCATGTAACGAATTCACTACCCATGTGATGAACCTGCTGAGGGAACAGTCTCGCACGCGGCCCATCTCTCCCAAAGAGATTGAGCGCATGGTGGGAATCATCCACCGTAAGTTCAGCTCCATCCAGATGCAACTGAAACAGAGCACCTGTGAGGCTGTCATGATCCTGCGCTCCAGATTCCTTGATGCCAGGTCAGTGGATCGTGTAGTGTATACTATACTATATGTGTGTGTGTGTGTGTGTATTTGGTATGTGGAAACTTTATATATTACTATATTACTTCTGTATGACCCATATAAGCAAATCCAGTGGGCGAGGTCATTTTTAGACTGTGTACAGGTCTGAAGATTGTTTTTTTCTTCCACTTTTCTGGCACAGCACACAGTATGAGCACTCCAGAGATGCATGATTTTAATTGTGTCCGTGTTCCATGCATTATCCATTTTCAAGACAATCATGCCCCCACACCTGAGAGCCGTTAAGACCAAATGAAATGGGGACCGCGTCATGTGTAATGGATGGAGGGGAGGTCATCAGCAGGTGTTGTGGATTACTCTAATCACTAACAGTGTGGTGCAGTGTGGAGCTCTGCAGAGAGCGGCACAAGTTTGGGCCAAACAAGCCAAGTGGAAGCACATTTGCTGCCCACTGCCTGTGTGAAGCGCGGTAAACAAGGCAAAATAAGCAAATGCTCAACAACATGATAAGTAGTGCCCTTGGGAGGGAAGGGGACCCAGATCTAGTTAGAGTTTGCTTGTTTCTACTGGAGATCCCTGGGGCTGTGGCACTTCAGGAACAATGCTCAACTGTGCATGCCGTGATTTCTATAATGTACCGAGATGCACTCCGACTGGGCTTTGCGCTCCATCACAAAGCCCACCCATCCGGTGCACTAAACTCTACACATTACACGCTTGGACTGGAGATTGGAGACCAACAGACCAAATTAAACATTGTATGTGTTTTGTGACTGTGTGTGTGTGTGTGTGTGTGTGTGTGTGTGTGTGCTTGTCAGTTTGTTGGTTGGAGTCTGGTCTTCTGTGTGTTGATGAGACTCTTGGAGCAGGACACCATACTTTGCTCCTGAGGGCCCTTAGAGCCCATTCCTCATTATTTTCACCATTTATGTGTGAGATTGATTGTGCAATTTGTGCGATCCAAATGGATGAGTTAATGCTGGTCCCACTAATAGGCTTGCCCTGCCTTTCTCTCGTTTTGCTCCCCACTCAGGCGGAAAAGGAGAAACTTCAGCAAGCAGGCAACGGAAATTTTGAACGAATATTTCTACTCGCACCTCAGCAACCCATATCCGAGCGAAGAGGCTAAAGAGGAGCTGGCCAAGAAGTGCAGCATCACAGTTTCCCAGGTGGGTAGTGCTCATCTAACAGTAACTAGTGGGTAATCAGGGTGGGAAAAGCTACAGCCTTGAGGGATAGTTATCATAGGTCACACTACCAAGACACAATGTCCTTAGCTAACCTTGACATTGTGGCTGCCTAATGATGCTTCAGTCAAGGCTGGTCCCAGTCAGTCAGAGCAGGGCCACAGGGAGGGGAGGCCTATATCATCTTGACCTCAATCAAAGCACTATGCTGTCCTTCCTTAGCTGCCCCAACGCCGGGTCCCCTGCCATTTTCCCCTCTCATTCCCATCCACCATGTGTGCTCTCTCTGTTGCCTGGTCAGTCGCTCAGGTCATAAACTGGGAAGAAAAAATGGCATCATCCATTACTTTAAGAAAAGCAGTTAAAGTCTGGTGCTTCAAAATACTGGATGATGCTGACTTTTTATTTGTATTTTTGCTGTTCAAGTGACCCTGCGGGACTCTGCTAATTCAGTTATATTTTAGAGTTAAAGATGTGACTTTCCCACTTTATATATAGCATAGCCTCCTAGTTGGGTAAACCTGAAGGCAATATCTCTCTCACCTAACCCCCACATCCAAAGTATTATTATCCTGTGCTCTCTTTTTCTGCTATGATTGTGACTACTATCTATTTTTTTTGATACTCTATTGTTCTATGGTTGTCCTCATGAGACACAATATCAGAGAAACATGAATCTATACAATAATCTGCAGTGTTTTTTTTCTGTGTGGGGAGGGGGTGTTGAGGGGTATATTGAGTGTAGTCATGAAGAGTCAGATACTGTAAAAGCCCATTCTTTTTTGCCTTCAGGGGGTGGGAAGCACCATCACAGTATCACAGGTATGTCATAACTTCTCCTGATCCACTGTTTTCATTTTTTGTACCTCCTTTGTTTATGTATGTAATAGCCTCACAGTTTTCCACTGCACAGAACCTCCCTCCCTCACACTACTGGATCAATGCTAATGTTATCATCAGATGAACGTATTTAAAGTTTGAATTTTACATTTTTAAATAGAGTGGATGAGATTTTTCAGCATTTACATCCCACCTTTAAGTCACACAAGAACACAGACTATTTTTGATTGATTTATATTTTTTAAGCTACACCCATGTTCTTATCACCATATTATGTGTTTACAATTGTGTCACATGAAATGATACTTTTGGGCTATTGTTTACTACATTACATATATTTTTTGTTTGTTGTAGAGCGTCGACTAATTGTGTGGTCTTTTGAATCTTCAAACTGCGCTCCGAGTTTATTTACCCCCACCACCACCACCACCACCACCACCCCTCGATCACTGTGTGCTTTCTGGTGGTTAAAGAAATGACCACAGACCCTCACAAATGGAGCTCCACTCTGTTTTCTGAGTGCCTCGCAAAACATGCCACCGTACCAATTCCCATGAGAACAAATCAGTCTGTGCAGAAATTAGAGGGCTTTTAAAAATTCACTTGAACTCATCTCAGGCCCCATTAGTGGCATACTCCTCGACAAGTGGAGGCCACGGCAGACATACTTATTGACTTATTCTTAGTGCTTGGGCTCATTTTAAATGAGTAACAAAGTCGGAGGCTCGACATGATGCCGAGTGCAGCGTAAGTGTGTTATCCCTCACCGTGCCCCAGCCTTTCAGAGTCACAAACCGTTCTCTGTGGCTACTCTAAGGGCTTGGGTAAGTCATTTTTCAAACACCCCCAAAATACTTTTTTGCGGGCTTTGTTGATTGCACAAGCATTTCATTAAGCAAAAACCATCCGTTATGAAGGGTATGCCGATATCAGTCCGTGGCTTTGCTCAATACATCATCAATGACGAAACACCCCGCATCGTTTTAGCAGGGATCATTTAAAATGCATGCCTCTTTACCTCATTCATGCAGTGTTTTATTTATATTCAAACACTGCAGTGATAATCTTGAACAAATAAAATACATTTATCTGTCCATGTCGATGCGTCTGATTTGATTAATACTGAATCCTGCTTGTTTATAGAAATCAGCTTAAGTACAATGAGCTATTGACATTGTTGACAAGAGGCTCTCTGAATGCAGGTTGCCGTATTATTCCCTCTGTCACTCTGCATGCGCTGTGCTGGGCTCCTGAATGAAGGCATGGAATTGGATGGCTGTGGTTTATGTCAGGGTTTACAGAGGCCATATTTGATATCATCTGTGTCAGTGGTTCAGCATTTAAGGCAAAGATTCGTTTACATTGCCTACATTTTTCTTCTGAGTGACACTTTTCAATATTTCAGATCATATGGAATTTACAGAAGCTAACCCTTGAGTTCTTATTCATTATTAATGTGGCCTGTATAATTGATGGTATCACAGCCAGTGAGACCACCTTTGTCTTTGTATTTAAGGCTTAGGGCATTGTAACATCAGATATATTGAGATCATAGACAGATCATGCATTGCCTTACGTTGACAAGCGAGGAGTATTGACCTGAAATAGGGTGAAATAGTTTGAATTATTAACTACAGCTCCACGGCCTCTCTAGTGGGCAGCTATGAAGGCAGCGGTATCGTGTTCTTGCAAGGAGTCTGCATGGTGATTATACAATCGCTGCCTTTGAGGCTGCTGATGTCAGGTAATTCAATCTCACAACCTGGTTCTCACCACACATAGGAGTCAATTGAATGCATGGCCTGCCACAAGATAAAAGGGAATTAGTTCTGTAGATTGGGTTGTGCTCCACACCTTACAGTGCCGCGCATTTGTTCAATGTTTAGCTGAACCCGAGAATCACTAAAGCCAGAGTTCAGTGGGCAGGAGAGAAATGTGTGTGTAGGACGGAGAAGGGTGGTGTAACGTCCAGAGGATTTGATGCCTACACTGCTGAGTCTGTCCAGGCTTGTAACACCATACAGTGGTAGAATACAGACATAACACACGTCATCATAAAGGACAAATGTAGAGTAAAGTCATTTAGATTTCAGATTCAGCTGCAATTAACTTATAAAATAATCACATTTGAATTTAAAACTGTAGAATTAGCATGCGTCACTGCCATGTTGGTGTAAAAAGTAAAGTGTTGTATATCCACCACTGTCAACTTTCAGATTTAATGATACAAATATGTCTTCATGTGCAAACACCACAGCTGACATTTTAATAAATGTAGTTCTGTTTAATCAACTGTTTGCATGAACATTTTGTTAAATTAAACAGACTGATGAGCTTTAGAAAACATTTTCTTTGATTTCCGGGGGTTTGTGGGCATTTTGTGAGCTGTCTCAAAGAGCGAGAACATTGTATCGTCTTTGGCTCTACAATCCACCATAAGCAGGTTAAGTAAAAAGGATGATGGCCAGGGCGTTCATTGCTTCCAATTAAACCTTGCTTGTTAGTTTAACCTCTAGGTAAACCCATCAAACAATTGATGTCAAGGAAACCCTGCCAACAGTGGGCCTCGCCTGAATGGTCATTAATTTTAATTGCCTAGATATTAAAGATTTAGAGCACGGCGACGTGCAGGATAGAAATGATCTGATGTCCTGCAAATCCAGTCAGTTTTTACGCCACAGCATTGGCGGGCTGCTGGGGATATTAAAATTTAAGCACATGGGTGGAAATTAAATAAAGTGTCATTAGGGGCAGCTGCTCTTTGGCTAGTCCAGCCGTGGGCTGCAGGGCCTGAGAGGGGAGCAGCGACAAGACACTCTAATTTATAGAAACATTAAAAACAAGCATCATCTCATTATTATTCCACTGTTATTGCAGAGCCAGCATTCATACATAAGGTTCAACCCTCATACAACTTTTCAGTGTCTGACATTGGATGTCATCATTTCAATTCACCTAAATTAGAATTCCAGCTGCTCTAAATCTGAATATATCCAGTTTTAGACATTCATTTGGGCTCAGTACTTCCTTGTGCCTTTTAGAGTTTCACTTTACTTTGATAAAATATTTCTTTATTTTTTCACACAACAAGTAACACTGACTGCCCCAATAATCTGTGTTTACTGCTTCACATATTTGCAGGTCTTTACCCTCTAACTCTTGTTTTTGATAATTACAAACAAAAGTTGCTTCCTGAGTCACTGAGTGCATGCACACACACACACACACACACTACGCATCCTGAAATAAGACTTTTAGTCAAATATGATTTTTTTAACACCGATATACAATATTTAAATTGTTCAGTTTATGTTCAATATGACATGCAGCCTTATGTATAATAAAACATTTACAATACTACTGTTGGCTGTATTTACTTTAGCCTGTAATATTGAATCACTTAAGTTAACTAATTATACACATGTATTCATTTATAAGTGTCAATGACTGATATGGAATCAGTGAGTATTCTATAGAGTGTTAAATGTGAACATACATATATTTCACTGAGGATTTGTATCTTTAACAATTGTTAAGATAGCCCTGATATGAGAAATATATATATATATGTTATAAATTGACTTTAGTATCTGTGCAATAGGAGCCCCTTGTGTTTTAGTTTTGTCAGGAGACAGATCTGAGAGCATGTCATGCTCCCATCCATGAGAAGACACAAGTGGCTCCTGATTATGGCTTAATTAGCTTGTGTACCCAGCGGACATTACTGCAGGGGCTGGGAATTGGGTACTTGATGGACCCAAACATGACATCTTGAAACAATCATACTGCTCAGTGCACGGTGCTGTGGCTGCTTGACGTCTGACTCCTCTGCTCCTCCTCCTTCTGCTCTCCCACACAGGTATCCAACTGGTTTGGCAACAAAAGGATCCGGTACAAGAAAAATATCGGCAAGTTTCAGGAAGAAGCCAACCTGTATGCCGCCAAGACTGCTGTCAATGCAGCACACGCTGTAGCCGCTGCAGTGCAGAACAGCCAGGCCAACTCCCCTACCACACCTAACTCCGGTAGGCATATAGACAAAAAAAAAACAAAGATCTGCCCTCTACTTCAGCCCTTAACCTGCTGCCTACCTGCCTCACTCTCTCATGCACGATTCACACAGGCAAGAGTGACAGGCTCTGCTCCCAGCTTGGGGATCACAGTGTCTCCTGTCTATAAGACAGTTGATGCCAAGCAAACTCATGCATAAAGAGAGCGTTCCTGACTTGTGAACCGAGAACACATGTATTTTTGGCAAAATAAAAAAAGAGAGAGAGATAATTCAAAAGAATGCCATGGGATTTGTTTTCCCTTGACTTTCTGTCAACTTCCTGTCATTTGTAATGTAATGGTATGTAGTCCCACTCAATGGTAGTGCTTCTTTTGCTAAATGAAATGAAAGATAATTGCTGGGAGCATTTTACCTGCAGTATTATATCAAAATGGCATTATATGCAGTTCACATTGAATAAGAGTCATATGAAAACACGAAGCCTTAAAGGTCATGTTTAGTCCAGTTTAATGAGTATTGTAATGCTGAGTTTGGACTAGGTTGACCTGCGTCGGGATGTGGTAAGCTTATGAAGTGGTCCCTTTTTCTTGCACCCAGGATTCCAGATGAAAGATGAAGAGTTTCAGCTGGATTCTGCAGAGAGCAAAAACACTCTTTTAACCAACATGTTTACTGGTACTGGTCTTTTCATAAGCTTCTTATTGTCCTTGTCATTTACCATGTGATACCTCCCTGCCAACATTAGATTGGAAGTAGGTGATGTGGAACAATTGGGAGCTTAAGCGACCAACCGCATTTAGAACTGGTCCCCTTGTGTCATGTGATTTTCATTTCATTTGTGTCCACCGCATTCGTGAAAAGATTCTCTTGAGTTCCTCTGCATATCATCATTGTTTCTTTGCTTCCCTTCCTTCACCCTTTATAGTTGCTTGCTTTATGGGAGTCTTTCTTCAGTGTATTTTTCTGCTTGAGTTGGGTCTGTGTATGCAGACACGTGCGGTGTGTGTATGTGTGTGTGTGTGTGTGTCTGCGTTATTTGTGCGTGTGTGTGTGTTTCTGTGCTTTCCCTTTATAGCCTTCTCATGTATTCAGCTACTTACAACCTCCCTTTCCAGGTTCTTCAGGTTCTTTTAACCTCCCAAACTCTGGGGACATGTTCTTGAGCATGCAGAGTCTGAATGGGGATTCTTACCAAGGGGCACAAGTCGGAGCCAATGTACAGTCACAGGTAGGATCAACAATCAGGGGCAGTTCCTGACTACCAGTGCAGAGAGCTGTCCTTGTCTTGCCTGTGTACTGAGCCATCCACAGTGCAGTCTGAAGCACATTAAAACCAAAAATAGAAGATAAGAAAAACACGCTGCTCATGCGAGGGCAGTTCAAATTACCACAGTGAGGCCTCCTGTAACCTCCGATTGACTGACGTGTTTACTGACTATTTCGCTTTGGATGGAATATTTTGGCAGCCAAAATATAATCCCACCCCACTGCAACCATGCCACAAAGCAATTTATTGGTTACTTTTCCAAACATCTTAAGTAAACTTTTTGTGAATGCATTTGGCTTTGACTTGAACTCTTGGGTTGGTATTGGGTTTTTGGTACTGTGTTTTCCCTTTTTTTCTGTATTCTATATTGCTATGTTCCTGTCTCATCTTGTTATTGTGTGTTGTCTTCCATTTTGTAAGTTGAACGCAGCTTCACATGCAAAAAAGATCTAAGGTTATTCATGATTAAAGTAATAATAAAAGTTAATTTAGTATAGTGCCATAGTGTATTTGTTACATTGTGGCCACTTGCTTTTGTTTATTAGCCCACAGCCACTTTAGAAAATGTAATAGATTTGAGCATGCTAGTAATGTCAGTATGCCTTTTTTATTTTTTATTTAAAAATCTATTATCTGTGTCACAAATCTGGTTAGTACATTTGCTGTCTCAGGAGTCCCTTTGTGATTTCACACTAGTCAGTATCTGTTGCTTCACTGAGCATGTTTGCAGTTAGTGTTGGCCCACTGTGAGGCACTGAGTTGACCAGCTTGTTCACCTTGTCTGTCCCCTCAGGTGGATACCCTGCGCCATGTTATCAGTCAGACGGCAGGATACAATGATGCTCTTGGGGGAAACACGATGTATAGTCCACACGGCCTAAATGTGAGTAGAGGTTTTGTTGGTTACACGTGTCGATTGTTGAGACAAAAGCAGTGTGAAATTAGTTATCTTCAAAATATGCTGCTGTTATATTTTGATTATGTTTAATAAAGGTACAGCATATTTTAGCTGCTCAAAAGCATGTGCCCTACAAAATTGGAAATAGCATATTGTCACTTTGTCATATGAATAAAACTTGCATTTAATAAAAACACATCACACAGCAGGGGAATAAAATCCCCAGCTTTACTTGAATAAATGTATTTTAATACTACAAACCAAAAAAGAGGTGACAAAATTGGTTCTTTTTCTCTGCTGCACGGTATCTGTTGCATTTAGCTGTTTTTGAAATGCTTCACAGAATTTTCCATAGCCTTATCTTCATGATAAAATATGAACATGTGATCGCCTGCAGCCCTTTCCAGACGTGAATTCCATCTTCCTTGATGAGGTTTGATATGGCGCCTTTTTGTAAAGCAGCGCATAATCTGAAGCTATCAGAGGAAAGATTAATTTTGTTGATGAGAGAGGATGAAGAGAGAGGGAGAGAGAGAAATAGTATCAGGCAGCTCTCTCTCTCTCTCTCTCTCTCTCTCTCTCTCTGCAAAACCTCAGTATGTGCTCTTTATATTGTTATGCCTGTTGGGTAAAATGCATACATATTCACAGTCTAATATTATTTAAAGCTTAAGCATAAAAAAAGGTATTAGATCAGTGTTGGAAATTAAAAAATATATTTCTGGGAAGAACTTTATGTAAACAAATGCCAGCATTCAATGCTTTTGGTGTCATTTTGGATTTGCCGAAGCCTTATTGCTATAAGCTGTTTAGACATGTCAGCTTCTACCAGGATCAAATGTTTTTCACTTTCTCACAAGGTTTCTCACTTCCAATGCGCAGTGGAGACCTGTGCCTACTGGCTCACCAGAGCTCAGTATGATCCCTACTAACACAGCAACTCACGGAGCTGAACAACCTCCACACATGAAAAGAGAGAGTCAGAAGTAAAGAGTTATATAGTAATAAAATATTTCTGAATAAGCCAAATTGTGGCATAACTGATATTTTGTAGCAGCAACCCTAAAAGTGCCTTATACATATATTAGCATAGACTAACCTTTAGCTTTGTTGGTGGTGACGTAGAAGGATCCAGTAAAGGCTAGGTCATGCCTGGAGCAAAGCAAAGTCAGGCTGGCTAAGACTGGCTCTCTTGGAGAGGCCCTGCCCTGTCACTTTCACTTAGCTCTCCCCACCTCACCCGGCCCGAGCCCTCCCTCTTCTTGACTGACAGGAGAATATGTAGCGACAAGCTGTCGGCCAGTGCTGAAATCTGCTTAGACACTGATTTCAGGGACTGCTCCCATTGGCTGGGACACAAGACAAATTTGTTTCCAAGAGGCTCTTTGCTGATGCTAGTGTAATGTAGAGAATGCTGAACTGATCACACAGCATCATTGTATGTAAAGCATTTTAATATCAGCTGACATGACCAGAATCTATAAGTCTCATTTCCATTTTTGGAGTGCTATGTTACATTTTAGAATAAGAAATGCACCAAGCTCATATTGCAGAGAATGTGATGGTAATCTCAACCTTTCCCATTTGTGTCCCAGGCTAATGGGGGATGGCAAGATGCAACGACTCCATCTTCTGTAATATCTCCGACAGAAGGACCTGGAAGTGTGCACTCCGATACCTCGAATTGATCCACTATTAATGCATCTTCGCCTCAAGCTGGGCATGGACTCTTTGAACTGGCTGACCAACTGCAGAGGACAAACAAAAAAACTTTTCACTACAGATTTGTTTTTTTTCCCTGTACCTTGAAATTTCCCACCACACACACGCAAGATGACATCCTCCATTATACAACAACCGGTGTTTCTTGATCGTTCCCTGTTTTCTTTCTGTCTTCATAAATTAACTTTAATCACTATGCTCTTATTTGTTTGTCATTGGGGTAAGAACACGTACAAAAATAGAAAACAGCCCTCAGATGACACTCAGTGAGCATTCAGGATCTGAGCTTAAAATACGGGATGACACTCTTCTTAATATTTTTATGACATTTTGAACAGCCATTTGTTTTCTTCTTGATTTAATTACCACTTTCCATTTTGATAATTGGGTTCTCTTTCATTTCATACAATACATAGATTAAAGCAGCTGTTTCTTTGACTGTAATGTGCTTGCAATCTTGTCCAGCAACTCAACAATGCTACTGTTGACAGCTCAATGGCAGCTTTGTAGTTCATTTCAAGATTTATTTTTGCCTTACAGCCGTATACATTAGTAGAGGGAAACGACTATTCAAACTCTGGAACATAAAGAAGTGTAATTGATTGCTTGACTATAACATGACACCATTCCATATTTTATAATTTGATGTTTAGTATGTACATATGTAAACATTTTTTTTGTGCTACTTATCAACAAATCCCCCACCGTAGATCATTCCTCCTTGGCACAAAGGAGCAGGCCCAATTACACAGGAAAAGTTGTACATAATATAGCTTAAGAGTAATTATACATGTCACCAATCAATAAACAGCTTTATTACCTCATTCAAATTCATACAAACCAATAATTTCCAACATTTCTGTAGCTTAGAGTGCTCACTTACTACCTCTAAACAATATCACCACCATTGTTTCTTTTGCCCTTATTTAATGTTTTTATGTAGTCACTTTGATTACATCTTGTAACACTGTAAACTCTTCATTCTCTATGTAATCTAATGTATATTTTAATCTTTTAATAAAATGCCGTTGCTGTACCGCAACTTAAAATGACAAAAATAAAAAATGAAAATGATAACAATATTAATGCCATGAAAAATAGATGGGGAAGGGGTTGAAGAACTTGATGGTCTGTGGCTTTTACGAGGGTGGTGCGATGAACATTGTTGATAAATTAACACCAAACAGTAAAACTGTTGTAAATACTGAGAAAAAAAACATTTTGAATGTTGCTCATCTTGTTACTAAATCATGCAAAAAAAGGAAAAAAATCATTATAAAAACTGTAATGCATAGAGGTTTCAGTATTCAGAACTGTACATTTTCAGCTCTGTTCAACAGGGTTCAAAACTTCTTTTCTCTTTTTTCTATTGTATGTGATTCTGAAACTGAAAAGTCATGACAAATGATTTGTGGCAGTGATTCTAATGTATTAAAGATGTTTAGTGTTACTTTCTAACCAGACTACACCCTGGACTGAAAAGTCTTCCTTGTGGTAGTTGTGTGATTTCAAACATGAATAAACCTTTTGCTTTCATGACAGCAAGGTGTGCTTTCTTACATGCGTGTTGAGTCAGTATGAGGGGCTTTGCACGTTTCTCCATCACAAACTGCCAATTCATTAATCTTGCATTAATCCTGCATCTACTATTTCCAATCATCCAATCATCAAAGATAAAAGTAAACATTACAGTGCCTATTCACAGAATTGTATCTGTGCTGATCAAAAAAAATATTCACACTAATATTTCAAGTAGTTTATTCATCATTTGCATGCAGTAATCCCTGCACATAAATGAGCTCTGAACAAGGCCTCTGCTCCTGTTTCATATGGTGGGAAGAAGGTAAAGACTTAACCTAGTTTGCAGCTACTGTGGAGCTGACATGGTTAGTGCAATTAACTGAAATGTCAGGCACTTCTAATTCAGGCTATTTTGTCTGTCTGTTGTGGAAAGGCTGCCTTAATGGATCATTGGTTACCAATTCCACATGGAGATTGACATCCATTTATCCTCATTTTCTCAGCAGAGTTCTTCATTCCTGTCTTCCCCCTGTGCTTGTGTCCACTGTTTGTGTCTCTCAGTCATGGACCCTTCTCGATATCTGACGGTGTAAATACCACTGAGCACACAGTAGGTTTGTACACTGCAGCAAATAGAGAATATCCCCACTCATTATGTGCAGGTCATTTTACATTTTGTGTGTGTGTGTGTGTGTGTGTGTGTGTGTGCACGTTTAGTATTTGTTTCAATTTCAACATGAGTGTAGATAGACAGGAAAAAGAGAAAAGAGATGTAACAGCATAGCATGAGTTTAATTCAAGCGCAAAGCACAGACGGTTTCCCGGGAGAGCATATTTGTCCACTCAACCAGTGCAGAACTTCATTGAACACCTTTCTCTGGAAATAATATCTTTATCTCAATATTACACACCCATGCCACAGATACCCTTTTTATATACTCTAAAAATAGTGTAGCCTTTGAGGTGAATCATAAAAGAAATGTCATGGATTTTCAAAATTACCACTAATTTATTTTTCAAATATTAATATTAATAGAATTCTGAGTTTTTGCAACATTTCACTGTTGTTTTAATTAACATTTAGTGTTTCCGCACAAGCTACTTTACTACTTGGCAATGCTGTTTAAGCCCATTCTTTTCTAATAAAATGGAGTACGCATATGCATACAGTACATATTTCATCTCACAGGAATTATGAAAGCATTAGGAGTTTGAAGTCCAGTACTGCTGTACCCTGCCATTTGGATTACAATCTATTTGCTCATTGTACCTTTACAAATAGATACATTTGCTTCCTCAAGACTTCAACTATTGGATTTTAAGTACTGCACTCAGCAAAATTGGCCTCAGAACCTTTTAAATAAAGAAGTTACATTGTCTGAGATTATGCCTATTAGAGATTTTTCTAAGGTTCATTAAAGACGACATTTTCTAAGTAAAATTCACCATGAAAAGCATGCGTCATTAAATATGGAAATCCAGAGTTATATTAGCAATATGCACATAGCTTGTGCCAATTAAATTAGAGAAAGATATAATTTATATTATTATGGTAGAGTTCATATTAGATTAAATATAAAATTACATTTTTTCACAGTTTGATTTATAGCTTATGGTGCATTGTTCACAGACCCATGTTATACTGTATTTCAATAGAGAGATTGTTTATATTAAAATGTAAAAAGCTGTAATTGGATCACACTATTGCAAAATTAAATTGGTAGGAGGTTCAAACTGAAATTCATAAGCTGGCACATATCTATTTTTCATTCTTAAATATGACTCCATATGCACAGTGGTGTACCCACAAATTCCTTAAAGCATCATTAGTGTCTGCAACTACTTTGTTCTTTACTTTAGAATTGATTTGACTAATCACTACTTTCTGAAAGTCTTAGGAACGTGATATTAGAATGAAATAAGTCCAAGACAATATGCGATATGTTGTCACTTGGATCCTTGATCAAAGATTGGCATATATGCAGTATGAGGAAACATGGAAACCTCATAGATTTTAATTAATTAGATAGCAATTTGGAGGATATTCCAGAAAGCAGGTTATTCTGAAAACTAATATCAGTTAATTTACAACAGCTGATATATTGTATTGTATATTGTGCCAAACCAAATGGCTAACACGATGATCAGGCAAAGTCGACAATCAAAGCACTGACTGTAAAGCACCTGACTTTAAAACACTGATAAAAAAATGTTGTATCTGAAATGCCAAGTCCGAATTACACCAATTCCCAATGCAGTTAGACAGATGCAATGTTCAGAGCCACAAAGAAGCACAAAGAGTAACAGAATGAAAAAGCTAAAACTGCTGCCTCTAAACCAATGTGACTATTTATGTTGTTTATGTATGTTTATGTTTATGTAGTTGTAGATTGTGGATGGGCAGTTCCAACAAAATGCAAAAGATCTCAGGTAACACCTTGTAAGGTACATGTGTTGATGCTTAAAACCTTGCTTGTATTACTAGCATGGATCTGTGTGTGGAGTGTTTTGGAAGTGACAAGATTTAGATACATTACATAAAAACATTGGTATCTTTGTACTTTAGTTCCCCCTATTTTATACTTATACACACACTTTAGACATTAATTAATGCATTATTAAATACTGTAATTAGCTGTAAGCAGATATAATAACTTGTATTAATGTTTATTAATAATATCTTCTCCTGAGACATACAGATTATTAAAACTGTGTTTAAATATATTGTAATTCATTATCTGTTTATAGCCTCCACTTACTGTACAGGTACCCACTGACAGAGGAGCTATACTTAGAACTGACATATACATTAATAAACATGTATATCTGCTTACAACTAGCCTTTAGTGCAACTGAAGCAACATTTTTGTTTAGCAAAATTATTGGAACGAATATCTGCATATATAAGCACAACATTACTACCAGTGACACAGCACTGGAAATTAATCAAATAAACCCTTCATATTGGTAGTCTGCCCCTTTAAATTTGTGTTTTCAGTAACATTTTTTCAGTGCCTGTTCCATTTCTTTGACCTTATTCAGCCCATATTGAAGCTGGATGAGAGTTAACAGTGAGAATGCTGCCATCAAAATGTGATGCTGCTCTTTTTTAATTGTGAATCAAAAAAGCACTTTAGTTGACTAATGTGCTTTGGCTTTCTGGTTAACTTGCTGTTTCATTTCTTCTGGAATATCCCCATAGGATAATGTTTTTGCTTTGTTAGAGCGTGCTTCAAGAGATGCTCATGGAATCCGATGACAGGAGCCTGAGAGTAGTGTACAGTACAGCAGTTTGATTTACCGAGCAGGGGTATAATGGACCAGAAACTTCCTGCACTGATCTCTTCAGCAGCTCTGACTTCTATTAAGAGATGAGTCCTGAGTGGCCTTTGAGCTTTAAAATAGTGGAGTTAATTAACATTTGATCTTACCTCTGCTTACATCTTTGGAAGTTCATTTTCAATTTCATTTCAACCCATTCACCCATTTTGGTGCTCGAAGATTGCTTTACGATCACACATAGCCTCATCTCTGAACTGATGGTGGCTTATCATAGCTTGTTGGGCAAAAGCAGGCATGTGAAGGCTTGTGACAGGAGACAGATGTTTGCCTTACCTCTTAGCAGACGCGTGTCAGCAAGCAAGGGCTGCCTTCGTGCTACTCAAATATACTGACACCAAGTCACAAAAAAAAGAAAACAGCAAAAAACAGGATCGGCATCTGTGTTTCTCTGTCTGTCTCTCTCTCTCCCACAAGCATATGCAAACAATGGACAGTAAAAGTTCAAAAATTCAATAATATATTTTAACTTTATTAAATCAATGGCTGCATTTATTTATTGTTTGGACCTTATAAAGCAGGTGCAAGTCACCACGGCAGGTGATACATATAACCTACAGTAAGGGGCACACTTTCATATAAAGCTTCAAAAGGTTCAAGTACCAAAACGTAACGTAACGTAAAATAATATAAAACCGATTGTGGTGACAGCTCCAAAATGTATTTAAATAAGCGTATAGCATCTGCATTTGATTAAATGTGGTCCTTCATGGCCTCATTCATACTCAATCCTTACTCTTTTTAAGCAACAAATGTGTTAATATGTGTGTCATTTCTATAAATAAACAAAAAATGGAAGATGTGTTTCAGAGGCAAGGATATTCATACACTGACACAATGCAAACATGGCACCTGGCACGCTGAAAGCATGCCACAGTACTTGAAAGTGGTTCATGTGCCAGCTACACTCAGCACTCAAACTAATGTTTCCATCGTGCTGTGACTGGAAACAACTAGGAAGCTTACCACACAAAGATGTATTCCTTCCACAGCTGAATTCAGTGCATTGTGTTTCAGTGAATGCTAAACAGCTTAATATAATACGTGACAATTAACCACAATAATTGCCATTAATTACCAGTAAATCTTTGCATTAAAAACTGCAGTTTATTATTTAAAGGGAAAAGAGCAAAACATGCATTGTTGTTTGAGTGAATGTATGGGTTAGTATTTTAGAAGCATTCTGCTGCTCAGTATAAGAAATCTAAGATAGAAAGCTTTTATTGTTCAACAAGAAACAAAAAAAAGTTAAAATTGATAATATAGTACAGAATAGCAATATCTCTAAACAACAATCCAGATATCCTGGTTATTTGCAAAATCAAAGAAATCATAGGGAAATTGTTGTTATTGCTTAAGCTATGCTGTTACTTAAAAGCACCCTGTGGAGATTTTGACCAGTAGTAGTGCTGTGGAGCAGTGTTTGTATGAGGAACACACCAACAAATGTAGCAAATGTTGCATACAGGTCATGGCATGCAATGATCTAATTTTCATCTTCATATCCACAATGAATCAAAAATTGTATATTGTTACACAAAAAAATATTTGTCTAGTTGGCCTAAATGAAATAAATCTCAAGAGGCTCTATATGTCTTGTATTTTCTGAGGAAAACTCAAGGGCAACATTTCTGGAAGGCTGTGTGTATTAACTGTGAATTTTTGGTATCGGTGCATAGTATGTCAGCTAAGAGTTGGCAGGGCATGCCCATGGTCAATTGATGCGGTGGCATGAAAAATGATCCTGTGACTTAAAGAATGATCCTGTTATGACATAAGAATGGAAGACACAGATAGGGAATAACAATACCATAGGAAATTGGTGCTCTGGGAATTTAGTTATTACTACTTTTGTTTCTGGAGACATTTTTCCTCCTCATACAAGATATTTCTTATATTTCCTTGACTTATACAAGATATGCCAAGACAAATATTTGTATTAATTCACTTATCCATTCATAATTTTGTATATGCTGTTACCAGTAGCATATTGTGATAAGATGTTACTCTCCAAGTGGCTTAAAAATCTAAAGTACAATATGTAAATTCAATGGCCTGTGTTCAAATACCATGAGATTTTGCCTCATGTCGTCTTCCTCTCTCTCCTGGGGTGTCTTGTCGCTGTCTCCCTGTCTTTCCTTGGATGTATATCCTGACATCCAAAAACAAATGATCCTGTTGTCAACTTCTGGAAAAAAGATAAAGTGGCTGAACCAATTTGTTATCCCAGATTGGGCAGGTGGGTCATTGAATAAGCATACCAGACAACAGACTAAATTCATTTAGAAGCTTTAAAAAGGGTATAAAGTGACACCTCTACCAAAAGTGACATGTTTGTGACTAGATGCCACTGATGTTTTTTTTCTCCTTAACATAAAATGGCTTGTTAAATATCTTTTGCTACATTATCTCGTGCTGAAGGTGGGGTTATTCAAAGAAGGATGACAACATGCTGAGAAAGATTATCAAAAGCTGCTGCAAGTATTCTGAGTAGTTTTGAGCTAAAGGAACTTCACAGTCAAAGTTATATTTGAGGTTTATAACTTGGATGAGCCTTTTTGTTCACCCCCATCACTGTTTGCTGCTGCATCACAGGAGCTGTTCCAGCAGTAGGTTTACAACTCCAAGAATCTATGAAGAGGTTGGAGCAGTCATTTGTTCTTAGTGCAACTCTGAAATGAGCACACTATGGAGTTGCACCTAACCTATCATCTCAGTGCTTCTTTCCAGCAGCACAGATTCAGATCATTGCTTAAAGTGTAGTAAGCTGCTGCTGTATGTTCTGTATGTGTTCTCCTGTGTGCTGTCTGTGTGAGCCATGTAATGGTTGTGTTTTGTTCTTTTTTTTTTGCTGAAGTGTGTCAGCTGCAGAGGCATCATAAGATCATAACTACTATAAATTCAGCTAGCTGTTTCCCCTGATTCATGTGTTTATGCTAAGCTAAGCTAACCCGCTGCTGGCTGTGGTTCTATATTTAAAGGACAGATATGAGAATGGTATCAGTCTTCTCACTTATGTGTCAGCAAGAAAGCTTTCCCAAAATATTGGACAATTGCTTTAACTGTGATGTCTTCACTGACACTGATTCTCTGTCAGTGTCAGTGAAGACATCACAGTCATGTTCATTAGGATTAGTCAGAGCACAGTGTTTAAAAATAGATGATGAAACTGATATACTACTGCACACTACAGAATTGCATCAATCTAAATGTAAATTTTACTGAAATATCTCCAAACTGGAAATCCACCACCCAGCTCCTTTGATTCTGGTAATTACGTGAAATAACAACACATTTTTGCAACACATTTTCCCTCCTCCATGCACTGACTATTGCAGTGTGGCTATAGGCTACATTGTGTAATGGGAAGTCATTAGCTTTTGCTCTGATGCAGTTTGTTCTCAGTCCCTCGCTGCTACATTTATATTTCATATCTTATGTTTCACACTGTATTAACAGCTGTGGCTTGTTTTTGCCATCTGCAGACAATTACTTTAGTTTACTTGGCTTTGTAATAATAACATGTTTTCTTCTTGCAACTCTCTCAATAGACAACATACTGAAAATTCTTGACAGGTGCTGAGGCATTTGCTCGGGAGACATGGTGAGGAGGATTATTACTGCATTATTTAGTTCTCCTGAAATAAACAAACACATTCCCTTCCTGGCATCATGTGCGACTACCAAGTCAGCATTGTGGTGTGTTGCATCGCTCCAGCTCCGAGCAGCCAATTATGATTTACGTCGAGTAGCAAGAACCTCAGTGCCCCTTTTTGCTACCAACAAGACCCACTTAGTGTTGAATATTTTCCCTTCCATACCCTCTCATTTGCTCAGTATCTCCTCCTCTTATGACCTTTTTACATTCACCTTGCCTTGTTTCACCTACTTGCTATCACCACAGTGGCTCAGGTTCCGCTCCACAGTCTAGTTTCAGTATAATAACTTGACACTTCACATTGCATTAGTCTTAGTCCCGACAACAAGGTTATGTGACCTATAGTGTCAGAGAGCATACACCATACTTTCCTGGAGTAGCTATTTATCAAGACAGCTTTGGGCCACCTATGATTCAGAGCAGAACAAATACAGATGTGAGGCGGTTATACGGAGGACATATTTGTCCAGCAACGAGTTTTAGTTTGCAAACACCATCACACAGTCTTCTTTCAAAGAAGACGTTTAATCCTATGTGAGTCACCAGGATGCATGTCATTATTATTGCATAATAAAAGCATTAATATCCTTTTATTTAATTAACTCAATGTAGTGTGAACTATAAAATCTAGAAAGGATTCTTACTCCATCTTGTTTTTTATTCTCAGCTACTGATCGAGAACAATGAGCAGAGAGGCTATAGCTAAGTGTTGAGGGCCATGCACTGGGTAGATGTGGAGATTCTGGGCGGCAGAGAAGGAGGATGGCTCTGAACCCAGAGGAAGTCATTAGGAGACCAGTGACCTCACTGGTGCAGCACTGTCCACTGGCATGATGTCATATTTTACATGCCATCAGTCATTCTACCACCCCTGGCCATCAAACCTGATGAGCATACAGATATTGACCACTTGAGATCATGTATAGGAAACATGGTAAAGGGAGTTCGGATTTATGAGGATGTTTTTATTACAACAGATTTCCGATCATGACTTTTGGGATACTTGTCATATCAATCCAGTGATGTGCAAAAATCAACCCTTGGGAAACATCTCCATTACACTCTTTAGTGCTTTTTTTTTGGCCCTGGCAATCTTTCACATTATAAGCGAACATACAGGCATGTCAGTGACCTTTTACCACCCTTAAACCATGTGCTGTCTTCAGATTTAAAAAGTGCTCTTCTCAGTATGTAATCAGAAGATATGCCCATTCAAGGCAAGTACATATTTTTGGCTGGGTATCAGCCAGTGTGGCCACACGTGGTAATAACAGGATGAAGGTGGATTTAATTTACCTACATTTCCCAAGATATTCCTGATTCCACTGCTTTATAAATGTGTGTCTTTTTCTTTTTCTTGAGTTCTTGATGTAGGTTTGGTGGGCAGGTAAGGAGTCTGGAAGCTATCTATTAAAGGGGCACTTCAAAGATTTTACCCATGAAGTTCAGTTTACTTTTCATAATGAGTAGTAGCCTAGTAGTAGTTTTATCTGGCTCTGATGACGTCATCAGGGTTTTTTTTTCTTGGGCTTGGGAGACAAAATGTTTAAATAAAAGCCTGCATTACAAACTGGGCCATTAAGTGTCAAAGACATGAGTTTTTACCAGACAGAGCAAACAGACTGCATCATGGGAAGTGTAGGTTCCATCATTTATGATGAGACAAGAGCTTGTTCATGCTTGAACAGCATCATGGGGGATGTTTAGGTTTAAAGAAAAAAAATGCTTAAATGGGATTTAACCATCTAGATGTGAACCACTGTTGTTGATACTAGAACACATAACTTCCTGCATGCCTCTGGGACATTACATGACACTACATGTTTGGAACAATAGGCTGCAGACTTTCTTATGGAATCATAAATATCTTTTATATATACTTTTTTATATATGTTAAATTATTTTATTCAGTTAGCATTTCCCTGTGCATTGGTCCTTCCAGTAATGGCATCAGACAAGAGTCATCAAGCAAGCTTCAATTAAACTTAATTTACAGCCACAGACAGCAGCTGTATGTCGTGGACAGCAGTGCATAGCAATACAGCATCCCTTTGACTAACTGACGTTAACATGATTAAACCAGAGAAAGAATAATTCTAAGCTTACTGGTAAGCTTTGCAGTGGCATTCAAACAACACTGGGAACATTTGCATTTATCAAAACCCCTTGAGACTTTTCACATTTCTCTGCATTAAGCTTCAATGTGCTTTAAGAACCACCTCAGAAGGCAATGTAACCAATATGGCTACTATGTTGATCTGTGCTACAATCTGCACCACTGTGCTGCATAATTTATTTTATTGCACAAGAAGTAAACCCCTATCACTCTTCCACACAATCGCAGCCCTAGTAAATGTGTTTATCTTGTTTATTTCCCTCTCTCTCTCTCTCTCTCTCTCTCTCTCTCTCTCTCTCTCTCTCTCTCTGTCTCTCTCTGTCTCTCTCTGGGTCTCTGGGGTCTGTGCGGCCCCTGTCTGCTTCCTGGTGGTGTCTGGGAGCCCAGGTCTATGAGGCACCAGGATCATTTTCCCTCTGTAGCTGTTGTCACTAGTATGGACCCAGCTAATTCATCTTGCTAATGGCAGGTGGGTCAGTTGAGCGCTATAATTGTGATTCTGCTTTTTTTCTCTTTTTTTGTGGCTGTATTTCCTTGATCTAATAAAAATAGCAGAGCCAGCTTTAAATAAGACAGCTCTCAACATGTCACCTCTCCTGTTTTACCATATCATTAGGAAGATATGCAAATTCAATTGTGTTTTCAGTTAAAAGCAAAACAATCACAAATTGTCATAAACATTGACGTTGAACTAGTTCTTTGATTAACTATAAGACTCTTGCTCCAAACTGAACATTTCTTTTAAAGTTTCTGCAAATTAGGGTATGATTTTAGGTAATTTAAGCCCTTAGATTGTATCTGCATGCTACAGAACCAACTTCTGGTTTTCATGAGATAAATAATGAAATACCTTTTACTTCGGGTGGATATAATGAACTATATGCTTTTTAAAGAGTTAACTGATTTTTTTCAGAGTAACCAGAATGAAGTCAGCAGTCAGTTGGAGCCACTGGGGCATGAATCTCCAGAGAGCAGTGGACATGGAATGAGCTCGGGCTGATTTCAGTCAGGAGGAAGGTCGTCACCACACAAATGAAAAACATGAGAAGTGGTTCAAGGTCTAATCAAGTCCTGAGACTGCACTCACTGGGAGCAATTAAGTTCCTCCCTCTCCCTCAGCATAGGTAACCAGATCCTCCTATTGACATTCTCAATAAAAGGTAATTTACTGTATGAATAAAACGATCCGCCTCCTTTGCCTGAGAACCTTATAGCATAAAATGAACTTGAAAATTGTGGTCAGAGCTATGACCAAAAATAGCGTGCTATTTACAAAATTGACAAGGATATAAAATCGAAGAAATTATTCAGATAAAAGAACAAGAGGTATACATCTAAAACAATAAATGCATGCACTGTGTATTTGGAATCTACATGCAGGACTTTCACTGCATGAATTTCAAGACCTTGGCACTGGGTCCAACCCAACCGCAGGAATCATTACCATCATTGCTAGTCTGACACAAATTAAGTCCCTGTACTTTCTGTCTTGCCTCTCAGACCACAATACTTCATCATAAGTCATCCTTAATTTGTATGGTTGTCGCAGGCACTTGTTGTCAAGTCTGTTAGCTTGCAGCTCCCTTTGTCAAATCCTGTCAGTGCTGCATAGACTGGCAGGGAGAGAGCGATGCGATTTTCACACTCTGATCCCACCTAGAATGCCTAGAAACCTCTTGTTTGCCTCCAAGCCAAAATGTAAAATATACTCCTTGCAAAGACTTGTTGTACTGCCTCCCTTTGCATACATTTTTCAGCAAATGTGAATTATGAATAAGGGAAAGACTATATATAATACCACTTTAGGCAGAATTCTATGCAGTCCGAACTGTGTGATGATGCCGTTTTGGCTTTAAAACCGTATTTCAAAATAGGATTTTATTGATGGTGAGAACATGTTCCCCTTCTCCATTTTTAACCCCCCAGGAGGAATCAACCTGTCTCTGTTTCTTCTCTGAGCATCTGGCTTTTACAACACATTGCTGTTCAAATTAAATGCAACTTTGTAAAATTGAATAAGGGGTGAAAATGCTAAATGATACTAAAGTTGGGATTGGCAAAGGTTTTAGGCACAGAAAAATAGATTTAGGTGTGACTTATGAGTGTGTCTTTTCCTTTTGCCAGGGTAATAATGAGCAGATATAAATTATCATAAGCGTGTCTAGAACATATTAAGCTTTAACACAGTGAAACAGAGTAACACATATTATGGCCTTTCTTATGGGCAGCTCTTGAGGGTTAACAGCTGTATGTTCCCAGTCAAGCACACATAATGGAAATGGGATGAGAGGGTTACAAAATCATCCCTCTCTGCATTCTGACCAAAGAAAGAAAGAAGAGCCCTTTAGAATAAAAAAATACTCTTCACTCTAGGACAATATTAAGAGGAACTAAAAAAATTATAATAAGAAGAAAAATGTCAGATAGTGGGGAGTCAGCCATCATTTCACTTGAAATTATTTTGCTGCCGCCCCTCCATCTCTGTTAATTACTTCCACAGCAATACACAAATTCCCCTGGGCTCTTTACCAAAAAGCAATAAACATTGTACCACACTGACTCACCAATTGGCAAACAACTACAAAAGAAACTAGAATAAAAGTAACCAATTAAACAGAAAACCCATTTGCCCTGATTGTTACTATTGTTACTAATCAGAAACAGGTTTATTGCCAAGTAGGTTTTCACATACAGGGTATTTGCCTTGGTGTTGTGGTGCATAACAGTCAAAATAAACAAAGTGAGAAAAAATAAAAACAAGTACTGTAAAAGTCATAAGTCAAATAAAAAATAGAAATGTACAATTCAAATATGTAAAAAGAATGGTATATTCTAAAATGAAGAGCTATACAGTATTTGAAATGAAGAGGATGGAATGTGCAAAATAACTACACTAGAATAGGAAGAATATGCAAATAGAAGAAAATAAGAACTGTTTCCGACCTCAAGACACCATATAAATGCTATACTCACCTTAATTTTCATATTAACAAAATTGTATATGCTTATGAAAATAGCTTTGACAGTTGTGTATCCACACTGTAAAAACCTAATATCTGTTTGTCAATTACAGTTTGTATGATTTTAATGGTGCATATTTAACACTTCATAATATACAATATGACACTTTCTTAAAGGAATAGTGTGACATTTTGGGAAATACTCTCCTTGCCCAGTGTTAGATAAGAAGACTGATACCACTCATAGCTGTACAATAAATATGAGGCTGCCAACTGCAGCTGGTTAGCTTAGCACAAAGACTGGAAACTGGGAAAAGGCTAGCCTGGCTCTGTCCAACGGTAACAAACTTCACCTACCAGCACCTCTAAAGCTCACTAATTAACACTAAGCTAACTGGCTGCCGGCTGTATGGGAGCTGTATGGGAGCAGTAACTTTCATATCGGCCTGCAGTAGAAATCTATTGACTCTGAATAAGAACTCAGCAGTTTATTCTCAGTATAAAGGCTGTTTCTTCCTTTGCAATGACTGTGTTCTCTTTCAGCAACATATTAGCAATCTGAAGCTGACCTATTAGGCATGTAACCAAATCTAAAGTCTGTAGAGGACAATTATCATGTTTACTAAAAAGAGTTTCCTCCACCCCTAGTTTTAGATTATTCGGTTTCTTCACATTTCATGGTTTCTGTTTTATCTTAGATTTAGGTAATTTAATACAGAGGCAATAGAAAAAACATGAGATTCATTTTTTTACAGAGCACTACACATTTTGGCACTCTGACTTTATTGCAATGTGCAAAATCTCACAAAGCATTTATTACATTATAGGGAAAATGGTTTCCGGAGCAATAAAACAAATTCAGTGTTGCATGTATCTGCCTTCACTTGTTGAATTACTCTTTTATGTTATTTGGAAATAGTTCATCATTTGCTAATTTTTGCAACAAATTCGCCTGCATACTTGCATGCTTTATTTAACAACATCAAGAAGAAGAGCAGCCATGTGAAATAAGAGCACAAAGACCTGGAATGTGGCAGCAAGTAAATGGCCGATTTCTTTCTTTGTTTTCTATCATTTCAAAACACTACCAGCAGCCCAGCAGGCAGTGTTGGGACTAGTACAGAGAATAGTGTGTACTTTTGGTCTGTAAGTGAATTTGGTCCAACTTCAACATGCAACACACCATGCTCTGGCTAGGTTTTCTGTGGTAGCACTGTAGCAGAGAAATAAATGCCAAGTTGTCTGTTTACTAGTTAGTACTCTGGTGTTCCTCACATTTGCAGTCATTCCAGTTTAATTGCTGTTTAACACATGATGACTGTGTGTGAGCGTTGCAGACAAAGACTGCTAAAACATTTTTACAAAGCTACTATTTCATTAAAGGAATAGTTTGACATTTGCGAAACACACTTTCTTGCTAAGAGTTAAATGAGAAGATTGAGACCATTCTCACTTCTGTACGGTAAACATGTAGCTGGAGCTAGCAGCTTGTTAGTTGAGCTTAGCACAAAGACTAACAGGGCAAAACAGCTAGCCTGGCTCTGGCCAAAGGTAACAAAATCCACCTACCAGAACCTCTAAAGCTCACTAATTAAAGCATTATATCTTGTTTGTTTAATCCGTACGAAAACCAAACTGTGGAAATGGGGTTCGATACTGGGACTCGATTTCTTGGCTGGAAGCAGTGATTCTCTTTGAGTTTTTGCTGTTTTTGCTGCAGCAACCAGTGTTGACAAGACAATTCTCATCCTCTGATAAATATTCTGAACCTTAGAGAGGTACATGTAGGCCAATTTTGTTATTTTTGAACAGAGCCAGGCTAGCTTTTTCCAACCTTTATATTAAACTAAACTAAGCTAAACTGGTTATAGCAGACATATATGAGAGTAGTGCTGTTCTTCTCGTCTAACACTCATCAACTCAGCAGAGTACTTCATTTAACATGGTTTCTAAGTATTGATATTAACATAATGTCTGTGATATTCAGTAGAGGAAACAATGCAGCTGAGTCTTTTGAATAAGTAAAGAGACACTATTACTAACACATTCATGTTGGCACTATCAGCAATGAATCATGGATGTGGTGAAGGGCTGCATTTATCTGAGAACAGGACAGGGACTGAAGAGGGTTATCAACAGTTTCACACATCCACTGATTCCCTTTGAAGTGAGATACACGATTAGGCCCAAGACCAGGACCGAAAACTATCAAGAAATGTTGGCAAAGTCATTATCCTGTAGTTATTTATGTAGGAGAGCATTTAAAGTAATTACTGAGGTGTTGCCACAAACAAGCCAGGCTGGGAGATTTTTATATTTGTAATGTCCACGTCAACTGGTTTGATCTGAATGGCTTTATTGGAAAATTACATTTCAGCAAAAGGTGTCACACCCATACATCTTGTTATGTGGTCATAGTGCTTACTTGCAAAGTGCCATTCTTATTTATATCTGAGTGGGCATATGCCACACAAAGCAAACAGGACGGATTCTAGTTACTGTGAGCGTGCACGGTAGAAGTAAAGTAGTTGTACTGATGCATTGACATGACATCAGAGCAATCCTCAACATCAACACTTAGCTGGCTATCTTTGGAAAGTGATGATGATCTTAGCTGTGCTTCTCATCAACGGTGAGAAAGATTGCAATGTACAGCTGTCTGCGCGCTGCATCCATTTGACATGTTGACACAGTAGGTCCTTAAAAGTGCATGTGTCAGGAACTTGGAACTAATAGTGCAATGTCTAAGTTCAGAAGATTAGCCAAGCAATGACATAAGCTGTGGCTGCTCTGGTGTTTAGAAGCCGTTTTTGAAAAATGTGTGTGGCAGTCGTACGTGAGGGGAGAGAAATGAAGGCGACGGAAAAGGCTCTGCAAGAGTGGAAAATAAGTGAAATGTAAGTCATAGGTAGCAATATTTTGATAAAGTAATCATGCTTCAGGAGCAAAGCTCGGACTCTGATATCAGCCTTTGGTGATTCCATGGAGCTCCTCCGAACATGGCAGCATCAGATTTACAAATTGAAAATCATTAATAATTCTAACCAGGATGTGATAAATCTGAAATCACTCCCGATGAACCTGGACACACTTTCATAAATCAAAAAGATTACTTGGAAATTTTTTTAAATCTGATGTCAAAGTGTCAGGCTTACTAATGGTTTTTGTAGATCCCTTGCCGTGATATATCATTAATCTGAGATACATTTGAAGTGTGTCACCGGGGCAATATGTGATCCCTCTAATATTTGGAATATGCTGGTCTATGTCAATACAGGAGATAGGAAGGATAAAGGCGGGTAGGGATGCTGGGGAGAAAGTTGCTGTGGTTTACATTTTGATAAGGCGGTTTGATGAATACAGTATTTCAAATGACCATACACAGCAGCAACTGAATATCTATACATTTGAATGTAAAAAAAGTATCTATCTATCTATCTATCTATTTATCTATCTATCTATCTATCTAGCAATCTATCTATTTAAAGGCAGGCATATAAACGGTAAAACACTGCTTGCTAATGGCAAAAGTATTAGTGCCTTTCTTTCTAAATTACATTTTATATTGCATGCAGTGTTGATTTTGTTACTTAAAAGTGTTGCAAAATAAACATTGCATGTCATCACAGTCACTGGCAAATTAATGTAATGCGGCTGTATTGCTGCTTTTCTCTAATTCTGTTCCTCAAAATGATGTGTACAGTTTCAAAAGGAGTGACTTAAGATGACTTTGCTTTGAAAGTTTTCATAATATGGAATGAGTTGCAAAAACGTTAACAGCTCACCTTTAAAGTATTGCTCATTGATATATTATAAAATGTTGTTTATTTTTGTGTTACAGTTTGCGTTAACTGTGTATTTGTTGTACCACAAGTACAGTATGCTAATCATTTTATTTGATCTTTTAGATGAAGATGAGGTGGGAGACAGAATCACTGTAAGAAGTGATGAAGAACTCAAAGCCATGTTGTCTTATGTGAGTATATAAATGAACACATTAATATGGATATTTTTCATCATGTCACACATCTATCCAACCTTGGTTTTAGTTTGCATAACAGGACTGTATTTTCCTGCTGTAGTTTTATGTTTTAGCAGTTTTCATGGAGGAGTTTTCTTCATCAGGATTCTCACATATTTTTAATTAAAGTTTTCATTTTGTGAAGCTTTTCCAATTCATGTCTAGGGTCTAAGAATATAGAGTGTTGTATGTTGTGCAGATTGTAAAGCCGTCTGAGATTTATTATTTTGGCATATACAAATAAAATAAACTTGACCAGACAGAGTGACTGTTACATTGTTTTAAATGTCTTGTTTTTGAGTGCTTTGTGAAGCACAATGAAAGAACCACTCACCTCCCTTTTCATTAGACAAACATCTTAGAGACAGACATCTCAAAACCTTGACACATTAAACTCAGCTTGAGTTTTTACCCTTCTAGCTGGCATAAAATGGCTTAAGGTATAAAAAAACACACTTGGACAACAATTTGAAAAACCTGAATTGTTGTATATGTTTTTGCTGCAGTAGCTAATCTCAGAATTACAGGATACCTTCCATGGTCACCAAAACCTTCTTTAGTGATGTTTAAAATGACCCCCTCAGGGCTGTCAAATCAATCAGATACTGTCGAATTTGTACAGTTAAGAAAATACTTGCTATAATGTAGTGTAAGAGGCACATTTGGTCTGGTAGAAACAACTCTAAAAAGAGAGAGAGGTAGATGCGGATGACAACACTAATTTTGATGTCTTGCTTCCACCTCTACACTGACATTGTATTCATCTGCAACTCGGCAACCTATAAAACCACATAGCCTGGTTCCGTTGTATTTAACCTATGGTAAAAACTGCGTATTGGTAGTTTCTCAGCTACATACACACACACACACGCACATACATACACATGCACACACACTTCCACTACCTATTCAGCCCCCCCACCTAATGCAGTGCATTTTTATATTCCACCATACTTACTGTTCATGCCACGGACAGTAAGAGTAATGGCGTGTAATGGGTTTCTCTACGAGGTACACTGAAAGCTAAATGAACTGTCAATTTTTATTATTTATTATTCAGTACTTAAAGTTTTGCCTCATTAAAGAGCGGCCCCCCTGGGCTGCAGAATTGTTCAAAATCTACTTTCATCTGTGGATGTCTTTTACCCCCCATCAGCTCACAATGATGCTGCTGGAGCCACAGGCACAATTTACACTCCTTGTTTTTTGTCCATTTTTATCATGCATTCACTTGTGGTTGCTTTTTAATCATTAAGTAGCATAGGGTAGCAGGGTGATTAAGCAAAAAGAGACAGCTGTTGTGACAATGAATGTTGTGAAACCGGAGTAAGTATTGACCTCAGCCAGCTTTATTATTCACAAATCCAGCTCACATGTTTGTTTGTTTTTGTTGCATATTTGCCTTTCTGTGCTGTGTGTCCTGTTTGAATGGGAGTAGCTTTCCAGAAAGTCACAGTATTGATGTACCAATAAGGTTTCAGGACCTTCCTGTCCTGGGTGTTTTGGTATTATTATGTTTATTTTGTGTTCTTTTTTAAATATTTTATTTAGTTATCCTAAAATTGCATCTTAATATTCATTTAACAACTTAATATGGAAGTAAAATTGTGCTGCTACAGTCAAGTCAAATATTTTTGTTTAAGATAAATATCTATATCACAAATTTGTCTCAAGGGGCTTTACAATCTGTACAGCATACAACACCCTCTGTCCTTAGAACCTCGATTCAAATAAGGAAAAACTCCCCAAAAATACCCTTTAATAGGGAAACAATGGGGAAAACATGATCAGGAAGAGCAACAGGTCGCTCTCCCAACAAACAGACATGCAACAGGTGTTCTGTGTACAGAATAGATTCACAACAGAAAATCATTATATACAATTATACAGTAGATTATGGTAGTGCAGTTCTTTTGTTCAATTCTTTCAGAAAATGTATAATTAAATTAATTTAAGCTAGTTTTTAAAGAAAAGACCATAGTAATATCAGCAATAGTCGTAACTATACCTCATACCAGTAAAGCAGAGAATAAACTGCAGTACAACTATAAGAACTACAAGCTGCATTTGAAACCATGAGTGAACTTTGTTTTTATTTAATAATATCTACACTCATCGGCCACTTTATTAGGTACAGCTTGCTAGTACCGGGTTGGACCCCCTTTTGCCTTCAGAACTGCCTTAATTCTTAATGGCATAGATTCAACAAGGTGCTGAAACATTCCTCAGATATTTTGGTCCATATTGACATGACAGCATCACACAACTGCAGATTTGTCGACTGCACATCCATGATGCATGCAGAAGATGGTACTCT
>JAVQJD010063198.1:0-49355 GCA_036023655.1 Nannoperca australis | reverse complement strand
AAAACAAAAACAGGCAGCACAGGCCGGATCGCAGCCAAGCAAAACTTTAGGGTTTGAAAGCAAAACTTTAGAGTTTGCAAGCAAAAGTGTGGAAAGTTTCTCTCTCAAACAATTTTTTTGACTGCTTTAAAAAGAAACAAAATTCTCTCCATATAATCATGAGTCAGAGTCCCCTTTCCCCCAAAGAGTTTTGACCAGAATCCAAAAATAAATCTAAAATTGTATTACTTTTATTTTCATACTGTTAATACTGTGTATATCTTAGTATGTGCATATCTACCCCTTACTGCTTATTTATATATTACCTCTATACATACTCTGCACTTTACTGCTTATTGCAGTTCTGGTTAGATGCTAAACTGCATTTTATTGTCTCAGTACTATTGTGCAGGAATACATTTCTGTTGGTGAAAACATTTAATCATTTATTGTTTGTTGTTATTTATAAGCAGAAAAGTACCCTGGTGAATTGTAATATGTATTTCTTAAGGAAATACTGCAATCAGAGTACAGCTAAATGATTTGTGAACATACATATTTCTGGTGGAGAAGAGCTTTGGAGCATCAAACACTGACCTCTAAATTGGGTAAAGTAATAGTGACTTGCTCCCCTTTGCCCACTTCAAGATCCCCTTCACATGTTGTATCAATGGAGGCTGGCTTAAAGTCATCTGTGACGAAACAGGAAAAACAAGGATTTTACCATATTATACACATTTATTTATATAGTATATGCTTAAGATAAACAACACTAGCATTGTTATGTTTATAGATATTATTTAAAAAAGCAATGATGGTTGTTGCCTCGCGGCTGCAGTTATCTACCGCTACCAGCAGGTGGTGGTGGTGTACAGATAGACGCAATGCTAACACTAGCTAACATTTTGACAGCTGGAGCATCAATGGTTTTCAAGTTGCGTTAACTATCTTAAAAACGACAAAGAACATTGATGGAGAACCGTCAGCTTACTAAAACAAGAAAAGTTAGAGCAGGCGGGTACAAATGGACTGACGAGACGACTAACGTGGCTAAATGTCAAACGGCTGCCTTCAGATTTTTAGCTAAAAGGCTAACTAGCATGCTACTGTTAGCTACTGTAAAAGCCAGACGTATCCTAGTGATTCAAAATCGCACTTACATCGCACCGTGTGGTAGGCACTTTTAGGGTGTTTCTCAAACGTCTCTCCTAATTTCAGGACATGTTCTTGATTGTCAAAGTTGGAATACGATGTTCCATTCATTCTGAAAGTTTCATGAGCCATAAAGTTTCTTCTGTTCCTTTTAATCCGATAACCATGTATGGCAGATTCCCGACCACCTCATTGGTAACCGTTAAGTCCCGCCTCACCTTTGTTGTGATTGGTCAAGCGGACCGTTCTGTTGCCTGATTGGTTCAACGTTTGTCAAACGAAGATCTCGTAATGACAGGGCAGCTTCAGAGCAAACGTCACATGGTTTCTTGGCTGTAATCAGGATTTTATGACCTGTGCAGTTTGATGCGTTGTGCTGTACGACCAGATTAAATTGTTAATCTGAATTGATCCAAACGTTTTGTGCAGTTAGAGGGGAAAGAACAGGTGATCAAGTAAAAATATCCAAAATATGAACAAGCCTATAGTCTCTTGGGCTCATTGTCAATGTGGCAGGAGAGCCTTGAGCCTTTTGTGTACACACTCTTTACATTTCAGAAAACTATCAATACATGTTTTACTGTGGTCCTTTTGTATGTGTTACCTTGAGTCTTGTTGTTTTGTCCTATTTTGAAGGTCCTTATTAAGCACCTGGCAAGCATCAACAGATGAAAATGACCCTTAAACTAACTCATTTACATGTTTTTCTTTTTGTATATTCTTTGTATCTGCTTTAATTTAAGTTTTTTTTACATTATCTTTTTCATGCTTTTGTCTATATCTGTCTTTAATTTTGTGTGTTAATGTTATTTTGTATCGGTGCTTGTGTTATTTGATATTTCACTCATAATTCCTCACACTTTTACTTAGATTGTTGCTTTTAATGTTAATTGTTTTCACTTTGTACAGCACAACCCACGTGTCTCAACACTGACTTACTACCTTACACACTGGCCGCATCACTGGGCTGAGCTGCAGACCTAATTACTGAATTATCTAGAAAAGCTAACACAGTGTTGAGGTCCTGAATGTCTGGCAGCGAGAGACTAATGAACTGCTGCAGCAACACTTACCGACTGCAGTTTGCTGCAGGGGCTCTGAGCTTCATGAGCCTTGTGGCAGTGAAAATAATCTCTTTTCCTTTCTTTAAACTGTTAATGATTCCTAAGCCTTAAATTCCTGCCCTGTCTGCACTTTACTGAGGCCATATGTTCTGCTGCCTTCAAACATTAAAGGATCAACATCTGAGACAAGTGGAACACGCGTGTATTATCACAGATTTGTCACAACATGGTCTTCCTGTCCACTTACACCACATGAGACGGTGTGTATGTGCATGTGTGCAGGTGGGGGTGAGTAGTCAGGTATGGAAGAAAAGTGGTTTGCTAGGAATGTTCTGAAATAGAAATAAAGAGCAGAGAGTAAAGAGCAGCATATTGAACAGAGAGTGGGGCTCTGGAACCTTTAACCTCTAGCTTACAGGGTAAGAATCAGAAAAAAGTTGATCAGCTGCAAGAAAAAGTTGAAAGATATCAGAATATTCTCAGAAGGGGGTAGCAAATATTAATAAAACACGATTGGGTTATTTCAGGCAATCTTCATGACTTTAATTGCTAGTTTGTCCATTTTCTTTGGTGTGTTATTAGAATCCTATTTTTAAAGATGCCACTGTCGTGTTGAAGACAAAAAGGATGGGAATCCTGTTTCACTGTCTACGTATCCCTTGTGAAAAGAAGCCAGCAGGGGTCCGTTTCCATGGATGGAGGTAAACAGTGGCTGTCCTCTGGTGATATCAGTTACTGTGGTTGCCCCTGGACCGTGGGAGGTAAGGTACTGTTTCCAAGCAACTATCCGCAAATTCACAATACTGTGGTCAAGCCACAATGGAGAGTTCCCAGGTTGTAAGCTGGTAGCAGTGGTGAAAGAGATGCCAGCCCCAGTCTGCAGAGAGAAAGTTTACTCAGTCTGCACTCAGCCAAAGCAGACAAAGCAGTTCGCTAGGCTGCACACAATTACATTTTCACTTGTCAAGTATGCAAGCCTGTAACCGATTCAAGCCTGGAACCTCACAGAATGAATTAAGATTGTATTATTGTGTATTCATATAATACAAATCATTTTAAGCAGGTTCACTAAACTAAACACGTACGTTCCTCTGCTGATAATTAGCTCAAAGTTGCCTTATGAGTTTGGACATGTGAAACCAACTGAGTAGATTTGACTCAGAAAGTTGGGAAAACAAGTAAATGAACTTTACTTTACACATTAAGTTGAATCAACAGCTGTTCAGTCACAGTGTCTAACATTACAGAAAGCTGAATGCAGACAGACTCTTATTTATAAGAACATGAGACCTCAATGTTTCTATACTTTCAGGTCTTAAATCCAGGCATTCAGTTCTCAAGCAATTCAAGTCCTCGTTTTTTTTTTTGCCTGAACTTTGTGGTGATGTTTTACTGAACTGCATTCTCAGCAATCAGAAAGTGTTTCTAATATTTAGAAATATGGAAGAGCAAACATAGAAGAAGGGCATTTCAGTGTAATGCAGTCTAATACAACACCAGTAGTTTTAGCCTTGAGACTAACAGAATCAAAGATTTGTCAAAGGACTGTTGTATTATTATTATTGTTATTATTATTATTATTATTATGGAAATTTCACAAAAGTACGTCAACAGATAAAGTCGACAGATGTTAGAATTAAGAATTATTGTTCTACAGTAAGTCTCTATTCTTTGCTTTTTTAATTTTACCATCTCTTTGGGGAATGTTGTTGCATTTTGTTTCTTACTCGCCTCGTTTGTTTCGTTACTTATCCGACTTGGTTGTGTAACACTGCAATTTCCCATTGATTTCAATAAAGTCCTTCCATCTATCTACTACAATGTAGCCAGGTTTCTGTTTTTGTGGTCACTCAGTGTAAAAAAAATGATGAATGATGGAGAGAGAACACCACCAGGATCTGGGCTCGCAGCCTTTTGAGTCTTGAGGGGGCAGAGGAGGGGGACATATGGGCTGAGTGTGGTCACAGTCAGCTTTATTCATCTGAGCCAATCAGGAGCAGAGTGGTTGCGTTTGTCCTATGGTTAGTGCTGCCTTCATTTGTAGCCGGAAATCAGACAAATCAGAGTATGAACTTCCCATTGCCGGTCCAATGAAGCGTGGGTGGGTCGAAAATGAATTATGGATCTCAAACAGTCACCCCTACAAAAACTTAAGACATCAGCAGTGTCTCATATGTAGATTGTGCGTGCACGTCCTCTTCAAGTACCCACAGTACTCACCAGTGCATCAAATAACTGCTCATGAAAACACACATTAAACATGATAAACACTATTTATTACTTTTCTGAGCCTATTCACCAAATGTTATTTAAAAATATGCTTTTATGAGCACATATTCTAAATGAAATTAGACTATGTTGCAAATGTATTTACATGCAAATGATGATCTGGGGCCCAGCGCCACTTTGGATAAGACAAGATAAGATAAGATGAACCTTTATTAGTCCCTCAATGGGGAAATTGCAGATAATCCCAACAAATAACACAACGATAAATTCTGCAGCAAAAGTCTAAGTTTTATAAAAAGTTTAGGATGGTTTCAGATTGTATGTATCGGTTTGGCATTCTTTAAAAATAATTACTATGGATTTCTTCTCTGACGTGTCCTCTTTAAAAGCCTACAGGAGCAACCTAAAGTGGCAAAGAGCATTTTAATCTTAAAAATTAAAAATATATATTGGCATTGTCAGGTCCTCACATAACCCCAATTATCAATGTATTCAGTTAAGCTTTTGACATCGGACCTATTTCACACTTGCATTTCCTATTTTGACCAAGTAGTTTGCCAAAAAAGTAATAAACATTCAGAGATACACTCAACATTCATCATTTTCTATATCTGATATGGATATTATCAGGCTCTAAGGTGATAAAGAAATTGAGAAATTGGGAATTTTTGATTTTACGAGCAGCACGTGAATGCAGCACAGTTCCCAAGGAGAACCCCGCAAAGGAAAGAGGTCGAGTATCCGGGATCCTCCGGTAACATCCCTCAAACCAGGGGAACGACAGAGAATAGATGAACGGCCAACCGGTGTGTGGCTTCACGTCGGCGTGGGTGCCGTCCGGTCTGCACGGGTCCCGGGTTTTCACTCGCTCACCTTCAGTCTGAGGAGCGGCGAGTGTTCAACCTGCTGTCTGGATTCTTCTCCGATGGGATGGAGGTGGGAGCGCCTTGAAAGCAACTCTCAGTAAGTAGCCAACACAAGAACAAATGACACAAATTCTATGTTGTTATAAAATCTAAACGCAGAAACGATGCCTGGTTGATGGAGCCGCTGTTGTTGCTTCACCAATTAATGTTGCAATTCACCCGAGGTGCGTTTGTGGTCCTCAATTGTGATTTTACACTGACCTTCACGTGCTTAATGTTTACCCTCATTTACCAAAGCATTCTTTATTCGTAAGATACATGTATAGCTGCCCAGTTAAAACCACCTCCTTCACTTTCCTTTCACATTTCCATGTTATCACATCTGTCTTTATATTTTTTTGATCCCTGATGTTTGCATCATGGAAATCAAGCTGTGGATTTGTGTGGTCTTTATTAGAGCAAAGTATTTATTATATACCATTGTTCTTCATCAATTCAATAACCTCAAATACTTTGAGATATATTGGTTATGGGAGATCAGGCTTTGATATACATTGCCATTAGGACCTTGCTGCATGTGAGATATTGTCTCAAGCACTGTTTCGCTCAAGAATGAACCTTCAGCCTGAACGTTTATGTCAACATGGACAAGAAGCCCTTAAAGTGTTTAAATAAAAGGAAATTCTAAATGTTGCTATATTAAACAGGTAAAAAGCAGCACATTGTTTAATTTGAGAAACTCTGACTCAAATTAGACAATATTTTGTATTTTAGTCTTTATAAATGATTTAAATGAAAATCTGATTATCCAAATTGTTCTTGATTCAATTTCTTTTGATCCGCTAGTCAAATAATTGAATAATACCATTGAGAACTGGTACAGTAATTGTTTGGTTTCTGTAGTACAAAGCTCAGGTTGCACCAAAAATGACTCCCACACTAAATAACTTAATGTCATTACCTGAATCAAAGGAGGGAAAACAGCTGCCAGGTTGAAGTCAACTCACCTCACCTTTGGGAATTGTGTCGACAGCCTCAACACTGTCCTCAGAATCAGTCCTAAAAGACTGTAACGGTGATGTCAATAATCAACTCAGCTGAGGAGATTTGTGTAACACCATGCAGCAACAGGAAGATTACTGTACTTGTCTTCTCTCTATGTGATGCCACTTAGTAAATGAAATAGTAAGGCAGCGTAGTTATTCCTTATTTTCCTTGGGGGGTCCCTGGAGCCTCTCAGATACTCCCTGGAGTCCTTTAGTGCATCATTTTGGGGATGACTGGGCAGGCGCATCCAAGCCATGACTGGAAATGCCTGTAGGGCTGATGGGAGTGCTGGCTGACTTCCAGGCTGCAATCAGATAATGTTAATGAATACGGTAAAGTAGTTTATTTGCACTAGCAGCCGTTTCTTTTGTTTTCCAGGAACGGAAAATACGGTATAATAAACCTCGGGCTTGCTACCCATAAATAGTGATAGTGAAAAACTATAGAAAATAGTGAAAAACTGACTTAGTTGGCGGCTCCCTCCCGCCCAATTGTCCTGGGTGCTCTCACAAAGCATTCCCCACAGCACATGTATTAGTGCACCTTGAAACGTGTTACTGCTTAGCTGGCAGTGGAGTGTGTGGTTGTAAGCAGGAATTGTAAACGCCTTTTCCATTTTCTTCTCGATCACGTGTGGAGGAATTTCGCCAAGGTCTTTTCTTATGTCTCTGTTGTTTTAAATGAACATATCAGTGCGCTGGAATTTGACGGATTCATGGACAAGGAGAACTGGTAACAGGCCTGTAGCTGCCGCTCGTGTCACATGCTCCTGGTACTGTACTGGGAATTTGGGGGTTTTAACCCCCTGGGTTTGGCGGCATCAGATGTTAAAAAATCCATTACAAAGTCTGTGTGTAAAGTATTGCCAAAGTTCTTAGTAACTACTTGCTAGTTTCAAACTAGTGATTTGCTAAAGTGGGTTGCACCATTAATGTTGAAGATATGTCTAGATTGTAAAGACTTAAGTAATGTGTGAACCCAAAGTCAAGCTCTAACTAAATTCAGTGGTTTTAGGGGGTAAACAATATTAAATGTAATTACTGCTCCTATGTAAACGTGGGTATGACTTTGTTTTATTTATAAATGCAAACAGAGAAATATGTGTATCAGAGAACGAGGGGGAACTATCCTATTAAGCTAACCTAGCGGCTTTTATTTGGCCATTCAGTGTTATTGTCATTTTTTGTAACCTAGTTACAGTTAATTATAATTTACATCATCATTAAACTGAAATTAGCAAGCTAGCATTAGCTTTGTCAGTTTGTTCAGTTTTAAGAGTTAGTACTGTAGGTGTAAATTATAAGTGACAATTAATCTCTATGTAGGAACCGTGCTCTTTTTATCTAATCTTAGTTAACACTTAACATACATTATAACTAGTCTGAGCCCAAGAAGAGTTGGTGCAACCAGCTGCTGAGGAGGAGTTTGCATTTTACAAATACACATGAATTACACATGGTAGGATATGTATTAGACAATATTTCTAAATGTGAGTGTTAAATTAAATAAAACAAACAAACAAACAAACACAATTATGAATTAAATTAAATGTAGGTTCAGTATTTCCTCACCAGAATGATGTTGAATTAATAATAATCATTTCTAAATTCCTTCAGCCTTGATTGAAAATCTCATAGATTTTTCTCCACAGTGTTTCTTTCTGAGCTCTACATGGACTTAATCAGTGAGGTGATGTGATAAAGGGTCCAGCAGTGGACCGGCTGACTTTTACGGCTTCTTGCTAAACACACACACACACACACACACACACACATACACACACACTCACACAGCTAAACAGGAGTCAATAACACTAGATTTAATGAGAGAGGTCGATCTGTCAGGCTAAGCCATCAGAAATGCGTGGCAAGTATACTAAGGGCCCCGGGGCCCTCTACTGCTAATGTGTACGCTCGCGACAGGCATCGTAATGTACTGGTTTTGTTTGGGAGCGAGATCAGCTGGGCTGGACAGAGTATAATTACCTTCCATTAACTTATTGGCTGAGATCAGGTGTCTTTTTAGTCCATTGACTTCTAATTACTTAGATCTCAAGTAAAGGTCGTTACCGTGGGTGTTAAATTATCAAGGTTCTGTTATGAGCTGGAACTGGCATCACTTTATATGACGGACTTCAGTATGATTACTCTTGTATGGAGTACAAGTACATATCAAGATATCAGCTTATGTCCTTGTCTGATGCTGCCCAGCAAACCCATCATGATCATGAACCCATCATGATGATCATTTGTCCAAATGTTCATGCATTTCATGCTTCAGTTTTTGTTTTTAACAGTGTGGCATACGTAGGTCAGTCAATTTAGGTCAATTTAATTATTTCACATGTGATTTTGCATATTTTACATATATTTATGTCAAACTATGTCCCAGATACCCAACATTCATATTAATATGTATAAAATAATATAATATAATACATTTACATTGATTTCATCCATGGTGGCATGATAGTGGTGCAGTGCTTAGTGGTCCTGGGTTTGAGTGTGAATGATCCCCCACCTCTTGCCCAATGAAAGGCTCCACCCCTGTGACCTATGGATGATTTCTCCCAGCCCTATTATGTACAGTACAACAAGTACAAGCTGCTTTTATTGACTTGAGTCTTGGTTTGACTCATTTCTACCTCAGGCTTTTCAGAAATGTGTTTGACATCTCAAGCTGCAGCTTTTTTACGTGTACGAATATGAACATTTAAAAAAAATTGTACAAAGCACAATAGAGCGTAGATGAATGTAAGTAAAAATCCTCCACTTTGCTGCTGACATCAGTCAAAAGGCACTCAGCCTTCTCAGCCTTGATTAGAGGAATGCCACCTCGCTTCAAGAGCACAGTGATTACACATGCGTAAGAAAAGCTGAGGAAAATGTCAAGAATCTGGCAAAAAGTGATTCACTGGAAAAGACGTGTCTAATGTCAAGGTTGTTGATGGCAACTCATTTGGAGATTTATATTTAGGAATTCAAGTGAAAGACAATAAATTAAGCTAAATAGCGATAATGATGGGATTGTGTTTGAAGCAGTAAATCAGCATCAAACCTCATACACTGTCCCTGAGAACCTCCTTCTTGAATCCTTGCAGGACAAATTGTTAATCAAATCCTCTTGGGTCCTGTTAGAACGTCACTCACAGCTGCATGCACAACCACGTGAAGGCAGCATGACTGACGGTGTGTGCGTATCTGTGTGTCTGTGTGTGTGTGTGAGACCCATCACCCACCAATGATACACAATCAACAAAGGGCATTGTGGGTGGATGACTGTCTGGAGTCCCCATCACAATTATGGACAGCCAATTACCAATAGAGTAATTAAGAATTAGGCAGCTGTGGCAACAATAAACTGCCTCTGCAATAAACTACCATTCCCCAACGGCCTCCCAGAAATGGTTAATTATGCCCTTTCACACTGCATGTACACACACCCTCAAATAAACACACTTAATATTATTCAGAGTGAGAGTGATCTACCCCATAAGTTTGGGTATGGGAGCTTTTTATGCTGTCTTTAGTCGGAGGAAAGTGAAGGCTGGAGTGAAAAGGAATAACGGAGACTGGAGGTCAGTTGATAAAATGCTAATACAAGCACTTAGCATCCATGCTCTGTCAGTCTGACAAGGCTGGCTGGGCTGGTTGCCTTAGAGATATCTTCAAATAAACACACATACAGTACATCTCTCTCTCACACACACACACACACACACACACACGCAGCAGCAGCTTAGAAATAAACTAGTGCTTTGAAGGACGTGGATAGTTTATCAGACTCCACAAACAAATACAGATTGTAACCATGAGTTTCTCAACCTTGTGGTTGATAAGCCTCGCAGGGCTATGATATTGATATATGCAGAGAGAGTCACCAGAGATGTATAAGCGTCTGTAGTTTGATATTTGATTGATATAATCAGTTTGGAATGTATCTCACCATGATCCTGATAATAAACAATTCATTTCATTAAATTCAGTTCAGGTTCAATTTATTGTTTTTGTCTTATTGTAAGTTAAGTACATTTACTGAATTTTGAGATACTTGAGAAGTCTCATTACACTTCATTTCAGAGATAAAATGAATACTAAAAATTGACATCACAGGTCATAAAAAAGAAATTCTGAGAAACTGGGTGAAACTCTTGTACACTAATCATCTCTGTTCTGATCAAGTTGTTGTGTTCTGTACAACATTTGATTGTTCATAACCCAGTTTTGTTTTTTTGTATACAGCATTTATTTCTAATGTCTGTGTGCTCCCTCAGAGGTGTAACCTTCTCTAATGTGGCCTTCATCCCATAATATTTTGATCTGGATTAGTTTGCATAATCTATTCAGGTTTATTAGTCTGGTAGTATTAGTATTAACCTCCAGTGTTAAATTATGTTAGCAAGCCAGAAAATTCACATTGCCTCTGAAGTCTAAAATTGTGAGTGAAGATGTTTCCAATTTGACGTGTGTTCACTGCCTGCAACAACACAACTGTCTTTGCAGTTCTACGTGTGAGTGACTTCTAGTAAATCAGACAAAATATGCAGGTGGTTACTTTGAAATGACCTCCGCCACAGCAGGAGCTTCCTGTCAGCGCAGTCATTTTTTAAAAGCATAACCTGGCTGATAGCCCGTGGCCGGGTAAGAGCTCCCTCAATGCGTGACCTCTCCACCCATCATCTGGTGTAACCATGAGTAAAGCTGCAGACAGGACTCCAGCTGTGCTCACTCTCCGTCCACATCCCTCTCCTTCACTAACAACCATTTCTAAGCCTGCTCTCTTTCCCCCTTCTTCTTTCACTACGCTCCATGCTCTAATGTTCCAGTCTCTTCTACATCTGGCCAAACTTTCATTTTTCTCACTTCCCATTTCCCAGCTTGAGATGAATTGAACAGGATCCCCTTTAACACCAGGGTTAAACTTAACATATTCCATTTTTCACACCAACAACTGTAGAGATGAGGATTCAAGGTGTCTCTCCAACTTCATTGTACACTGCAACAAACACATGGTGGGAAGCCAGAGAGGGATCATGTCATTGCTGCTGCCGTATCGACGGCTAACTGGCTGCACATAGAGGGGTGGGGAACTGGAGGGGATTGCTTGAAGTGAATGCTATAAAACAATAGAAATGTGTCGACCGGTAGAGATTCTGCTGTACAGATAACAGAGTCCAATCTTTAATAAATCACCTGATCTGTGCTCGCAATTTATTAAATCTCTTCTGAAAACAAAAATCACTCACCAGATCAATCCAGTGGTTAGCCCCGAAGTAATTAACCACTGGTATAAAAATAAATTGCATTCTGACTGAGTGGATTTTTTGCCCAAAAGTATTTTTCCTAAAGAACAAGAAATGAACACAATGAGGTATTGTTCTCTCCAATTTTCCATTCATATAGTGAAGGCAGTGGCATTTTACCAGCAGAATATATTTCTCTCAGAGGAGATTGCTTCCTGTGTGTGTGTGCGTGTGTGTGTGTGTGATGTGAAGCCAGATGCAGAATATTAATGAGACTGAAACCTCCGTGCAGTTCTACCTGACAGCTTGAAGACGATTTCTGCTTGTGTGTTTGTGTATTTATGTCCAACACTTTGCTGTGGACTAGTAGGTCTCAGGTCAGAGCGCATTTTTCTACCAGTAGGAAGGGTTACCCTGAAAGCAGCTGAATCAGCATGTTCAGGAAAGAGGTTGGTTAGTTGATCAGCGGCGTCCCGAAGGAAACTCTCAGTGAACCTGCTGGTGAAATATGGATTCAACTGCTGGTCTGCACATCTTCCCTCCTCTTTCTTTCTCTCCCGCTGTCTCTCCCCCCCATAAAGCGCTGAAAGAGAAATAGTGCTGCTCTGTTACCAGAAGATGTCTTCTTTTTTTCCTTTTTACTGAATACAAATAAAGGGTCTAAAGTGGATGAAAGGAAGTGTAATATGTAATATGTTGTAAAGCCCTTGGAGACAAATGTGTAATTCCGGGCTATAAATGTGGACCTGACTAGAAAGATCTGTGGTGATCAGCATTTTCTTGCAGCAGGAAATACAAGAACTGTTGGACATGCGGGCAGCAGGTGAAAATATATTTGACTGATCCTGTCTTTTGAGAATTATCTTTTGAGATTCAGCAGCTGACACAGTTTCACACTGTAAACTTGCTCAGCTCGACCTGTTTTGACTCATATGCTGGTGATACATGTAAGGTGGCACCAGTGCCGGCACACACTTGCTGTCGGAGACACTTCCTAAACATACCAAACTTTTATCTGTGTGCCGAAGATACCACTTGGGGGAAGATTCGATCATGTACCAGAGTGAGACAGTAGACTCAGTGCTTGATAGCATGTGCCATAATTCCTGGCTGCCTGTGGACAATTAGTAATTAGTTTGCATATAGATTTATACTATCATTATTTATCAATTTATTTCTAATTTAATACATTATTAGCTTTATGTAGCTTCAAAAATAATATTTTGAAAAGACAATGAAGCGTCATTTGGACTTTGCTCCAAGGAGGATGCCATTTACGTTACAAAGTAATAAACCAGGAATGTGTGCTTGCACTTATTTGATCATCACATTGCATTGCAGAAACAGTCGAGCCAGGTTCCGATTGGTTGGCCAGACAATGTTTCTTTGCCACAGCCCTCTGCGTCTGCACCTCTTGCAGTGAGCTCACTGAAATGAATGAGGAGGCTGCATTTTTTTCACGCAGATCTAATGCTGGTCCTGTGAACATAAACACACACTTCCGCAACGTGGCTGGCTTGTTGTTTCCTACATGCAGTTTTATCCCCTTGCTTAAAAAGGAAATGCTTCTTTTTCAAATAAGGCACTTCCAGTCTTAAACAAACCACAGCTTTTCCCACAGTGTTTTTACGTCGTTCTGTCCATGTTTATCGTTAGAGGCTCTTTTTTTTTGGCAGCAGCTTCACTGGTGGCTGTTCCTTTTTATCCAGAGATAGCCCAAGGTCTCCTCGAATGGCTTTTCCATGTATTGTTATTCTTCAGTACAAGTCTGCTTGATGCAGACGTGGACGTCATCCTCATGCCGAACAATTGCGTCCAACAGTTAACAGCACTCGCCTGTTGCCTTCATTCTGCCTGTGTACTTCAGTACTGTGTCACTGAGATTCAAAGAGCCTTGCCCACTGAATATTCTGCGTTATAATACGCCTCAGCCAGCCACCTCTATTGATGTGTAAATGCAGATGTTTCTGAAGTACGCCCCAAGCTTTCTACTATTACTATGAATTTTGATAGCTAATGTGTTTTTATTTCTACCTCCCGCACAGTATTTATGAGCTTCTCTGTAAAAGAGGAGTAACATAATCCTGCCTTGCCCACCAATGTTGCTACTGGTTTCTTTCAGTTCTGTAGATTCAGTACATTCAGTCCAGTGCACCATCTGCAGATATGTTGCACAGAGGCATCAAAGTGTCAACAACCCTGTGTTTACTGTATTTACTGAGGCGATTGATTTAGGCTGAATATTAAGAGAGGCGTCCATTTTGCGGATGAATGAAGCCCAGTCATGTTTCTGCAGAGCAGTAGATTTACGTGGCAATTTCCTGTTTGGCTAATACTTATTCAGATTCATGCTGGTACCCCTTGGCACTCTGTGTGGCACTATCAGATGAAGAAAGGTGTCAAAGAAAGTGCACCTTTTTATTTTGGTGGTAATATTTCAGCCGGGGAGCCAGTTTAGTGTACGTTTGTGGTGGAAATTATGATGAAAGTGATATTAGCCACCAACATTGTGGCTAGATTGACAGGAAAATTGGATTTCCATGCTTCCCATTAGGAGGGCTGGGTTCATTGAGTGTACGGTGAAGCTGCAGACGTGCTGATTATGATAGCAGGCTCCCCTCTGCACACACGGTTTAAAACCAGCCAATACGGGGCTCAGGTGGGAGCATGTGCACACACATAGTGTACGTTTACATACTGCTCATAAACACACTTTACGCAACATCTGACATGTAAATGCCAGTTTAATGGAGTTCTGCAGTCGCCTCTCTTTCCTATCAGGCATGTCAAGAGCGGATGGAAAATGAAATAATGAACGAGGTTAATGGGTCATGATGGTTACGTGTGGCCCTGTTTTCCATTTAGTTCCTCTTTCCCAGGTAGGTCACCTGTTCTAGAGCGCCGCCGGGTCCAATAGATAAACGCGCTTTCCCTACAAGCATGTTTGGTTGTTGCTGAACAGAGATGATCACAACATATTAGCCCACTACAGTAGAAAAACACGGTCTCGTTATTGATATTGTTGTCAGCTGTGCTAAAAACCAGTCAATTAATTGATTTGTTAATCAACAGAAAACTGACAAACGTTTTGGTAATTGATTTGTGGTTGATGTAATTAATTAAATAATCTTAGCTTTCCAGCTTCTCAAATGTGAGGATTTGTGCTTTTCTGTTTAGTTTTTTTAATCACTGGAAATTGAATATCTTGAGATTTAAAAAAAAACATGACATTTGATATAAATTATAAAACTTAATAGAAGACACAAACCATTTCTTGCCACCCTAGATGTTAGTGAAAGCAGCCCAGGGATGTGGGTTGTGCACACACTCCCACACACGTCTTGAGTGAATGAAGCAGCAATTTTTGCTGAGGAATGTGGGCCACTTCCCCTGCCGCCTCCCATCACTTCAGCACTTTGGGTTAAAGTATGTGAGTGTTCACTCACAACAGAGTGTGTATTACACTTAAAAGAGCCTATCACCAACCTTATTCATCTCTGTGAGGCTGTACTTGGGCACAGTGGTGCATCATATACCAAAATATTGGACAAATTCAAATTCTCTCAAGATGTTCACAAATTCATAATTATTATGGTGCTCTTTTGAAGAACGATTGTTTGCTGTACATCACAGGTAAAATGTAACACCACGTAGAAATCATTCTTATTGGCCAAACATACCCAAATGAATCTTTATAGTATGACAGTGGACAAAGACCCAGTTTATGGTTTGAATGTAGTTCAGTGTGTCGAGCCTGTGGCTACTCTCCTGTATGTGTGTCACTGTGCTCCTTTTGTGCCTGGTTCCCTCCATCAACCTCCACCCAGTCCACCATCACTCGATTGATTGTCAGGCATCAAAGGACCGCACTGTGCCCCACAATGCCCCTGTGGTTGCCAAGCAATCAATCGCCACATAAACACACTGGCAATGGACATTTTTTTACGACCCCCCCACCCCCTTCGATATGTAAACTTTTCCATCCAGACAAGGGGGTCAACAACAATGCATTGTTCCTTCCACAGTAACAGCCATTGTGCAGCGGTGAGGTCTGTATTATGTGAACACACTTCCTGTGCACACTCTATTAGGCTTCGTGTGTGTGTGTCTCTGTGTGTAATAATAATGGACAAACAACATGACTGAAGCCTGTCTTGTCTTTACTTCCTGCTGTGTTTGTTGCTTCAGGATGCTTCATGCCTTTGGGCTCCCAGGGTTACTTACTCGACACTAAAAGCTGGCTCAGCCTCCTTCATGTCGTCCTGCGGCTCCTCCCCTGAGTCATGGAAGTCGTGCTAAATTTAGCAGGCCTCAAAAAGTAATGGCGTGGCAAGTTCTTATTGAGTTTGCACCCCACAAATGTCTCTCTCTCTCTCTCTCTCTCTCTAGTGGTGTCTTGCTCCCTCTCCTTCATTTCTCAGTAAAAGGCTTGTCTGTGACTCACCCACGTCAAAGCGAGGGCCATATGAATTATTGAACCAATGGTGGAGCCCTCATAAATGATCTATGCACGTGTCGCCGTGCAGAGCAGCGCAGCTCTCAGTGGATACATTGCATCTTGACCCTCGGTGTCGGTGCCACCTGGACCTCTGGACTGTATGGGTCCGGTAATGGGACAGGACCAACCTGGACACACACACATCACATCCCCTCCAATGAAGGCTTCTCCTGAACGTGTCTGACTGGGACTAAAAACCAGAAATGAAAAACTACCCATATAATTTCCCAGAGCTCAAGGTGATGTATTCAAAGATCCTGTTTTGTCGGACCAACAGATGGTCATATGGTCATTAATGAACGTAAAAGTGGATTTCAACATGGTCATTTCGGCCGTGATTGCATGTTGTATATTCATATACTCACCATAAACTCACAGACCCTCTTCCATCCTCTGATTAATGCCCTCCTGCGGCCGCCGTATTGATTGCCTGATGTGTGGTGAAGCTGCTAAATATTGGAGAAACGCTTTAACAGCCTTGAACTTATTAGTGTGTTTCTGTTGACAGCAGGTAGCCTTGAGATGCAGAATCGCAGGTCCTTACTGAACACACCCCCTACTGCGAGTGGGCTGCATTGACCGCTGGTGATGGCTTCACCAACACCTGATAAAGTTTTAAGTTGTGGTGTGTTTGGATGCAGGGAACAAAAGAAAGGTTGTGCTTTGGTGTCACTTTGGCAATACGACCGTGCTGGAAATGACCCATATCTTTCTCTTAGTGTGTTGCTTTGCCTCTATTTATGTGTCTAGCTCTGTTTGTACTATGTTTCATAGTCACAAACGCAGCAAGAGCAGTCTGGTGGATGCCTGCATGGTGCCTTTCGTGACTTCCCACAGGAAGTCAGGATTGTGGGATGCCCCAGGAGTCTCTCTCCTTATGCCACACACACACACACACACACACACCAGCACACTGTCATCACAGCACAGTGCAGCAGGGGACAAATACTCCAAGAGCAGAGCCTCGGCTTCGTTCTGTGAGGCACTTACACTGTGTTCACGCATGTTTGATGCATTGCCTTTTATAATTGTCCATTCTTATGACTTGTTCCTCCGACAGAGCAGAAGATCTGATTAGATTCTGAGCGTCCTGCTGTGTAAATAAATGTGCATATTAATTAGGAAAATGGGCTTTTATTGAGATGCAGCCTTCATATTAAAACCACCCTGGTGTAATGTGAAGTGCTGTATGGTGAGACAGAAATATCTACGACTCCATACATTTTCATAATTCATGATCGGTGAGAAAATCTTATTGATTGGTGTCGATCATTTTCATCTCCTAATGAAATTCTACACTCAGAGTCATGATGCATAATGCAGCCCTTCACAGTCAATAACACTCATACTTTTGAAAAGGGCAGTGGTGCAATATGGACAAGTTTATTATTGAGGCAGTTATTAGAGCATTATCTCAGTATTGATATGTCATGATATTCATGACAAATCAATCTAATTAAACAACAAAATATGTTGATTGTACTCTGCCCTCCCGCACAACACGTAGCACTGTTTTCTGATCTGACGCCTTGACGACAATAGCTGTGATATTCAAAATCACATGGAAAAAAAATAAACTCATGTTCATCCTATTAAGTTAAACCTTTGAAATTGCTTTACTGTAGTAAAATAATCCTATAAAGTCCCTAAAAAGATATGACCTCATTAGTTTATTGTTATTTTTGCCATGTAATGACTTGGCACAATAGTGACGCTTTGGACAGAAGGTCAGATTACACAACTGCAGTCATGTGCATGATAAACAAGCGTCTGCACATGTATAATGTTTATTTATTTATTTTTATAATTTCTGTTCACAATAGAAAATAAGTGGTGTATATACACATTCCTGTATTTGATCAGGTGTGTTGGCCAGAACACAAAATCAATCCTAGGAAATGACGATAGTAGAAAACAACCTGAATTGATGCTCCTGAAAAGATGTATTTAGTATAGCTAGGATGTTCCAATGTGGCCTCTTAATTAGGATCAAGAAGGATCAATATATAGACGTTATTTTATCCTACACAGGTGTAGGTTCGTGATTGACGCATTGATTATGTGGTTGAGGCAGGACGGCTCCAGTGTCTCTGTTGTCTCTATTTGTCACATTTATGAGTTTTCCAGGTTAAAACGTCAGGAGTTTTATTGGGAACTCTGGCCTGTTGTGGATTACTTCTGTCCAGGACACTGTGTGAACTTCTGTATGTGATCCAGGTCATCGCCTGACAGAGCAGCTGTCACTTCATTCTGACTGAAGAGAATGAAAACAACAGAGTATTAAGGATTAAGTGTGGAAACGTGGCCAGGATGATGACACAGCAGCAGCATCTGCCTGCACTACACAGTGTGTGCGTGCGTGTGTGTGTGTGTGTGTGTGTGTGTGTGTGTGTGCGCGTGTGTCATGAACAGAAAGCACCTCACAACTCCAGCACGACAGTTGCTTCCCGGTTTCTATGCCAACCACAAGGGCTGTTCATGTTGGAGCATGCTCAGTTTGGCTCCCTTCCCTGTAACAATAGCCAGAGAGAGGGCTTACGCTCACACACACACACACACACACACACTCTCTCACTCACTCTACTCCTCTACTCCAGCTCGCAGTGGGAGAGAGAAGGAGAGGAGAGGCTTCCTGCTGCGCTGCGGAGCTTATAGCACACACACCGACCAACAAACGCACACTCCGACATAACAAAGGTGAGTACACAAACCTGCAGATATTTTTCTGAATTTCCTGTCATTTCTTTTTTTGTGGCGAGGAGTTTGTAGCTTAGAGGAGAGAGCTGCAGAGTGGAGACAGTTGTTGCCGATGGAAAAACTAGAGATAAAGAGGAAGCATGTGCTCTGCTTTGTGAGTGACAGGACTGCACGTATTCTCTTTTTTTATCATTTCTTTATACAACCGCATCATTATTCTCAAATTCCCTCATGTTTAGCTAGCATTCATTGATCTTGTCATTTTATGAATGGTGAAAACGGGTTGAATATTTACTCTGCTCAATCGGAGGTGTAGTAGTTGACAAAGCAGGGTTCGCTCAATAATTCATGTTGCCTTGTATGGAGGGAAGTCGGGAGATGACAGCAGGTGTAATGCGATGCTTTGCATGGAAACAGATAGCTCTTTTAGGCTCTTTTGACAGCGCACCTCAGTTTTACCAGCTTCTGTTCCTGCTTCCAGCTTCCTTATGCTGCATATCAAGCATTTTAAAGCCTGCTCTTTGTGCGCTCGCTTGACCTGCGGATATAACTCTAAAAGGGGAAGTCTTTCCCTAGAAGAGAATGAGGATAGATAAATGACAAAAGAATCTAGACCATGCTGGATGAGCATCTAGACTCTAGATGCTCATGCTTGAAAATGTAATGTGATCTTCAGGTAGAAGGAATGTGAGGAGCTTCTCCTCATGGCTGACCCTCTAAAATCTTGTGTCTGTATGTGCATGTGGTCCGTCTGCCTGTGTGTGAGTGTGTCTCAGGGGTGGTCAGCGCCAAACATATATTCAATCTTATCATGTCCCTGCAGTCTCGCCCCATTTCTCTCTCAGAGTCACACAGAGATTCACAGAGAGAGAGAGAGACATTACTCGCCTCCCACAAGATTAATTGTTGTGGCTGATAAATTCCTGGTTGGTCGATAAGTGTGTTCGTCTGCAGCCGGCCAGCCCCTTGTGTTTGTGCTTGTGTGTGTAGTTGGCTGTTCACAGAGCAGCATGAATATCAGCCCCGGGCCAGGTCTGTGGCCTCGTATGTAAAGTAGAGGTGGGTGGAGTGGTTCCAATCAATATAATATGAAAGAGAATATTTTTCAATATCCATGTATCGGACTATATGGCAAATGAGGGAATGAAATCAAAATGAGGTTCCATGCAATGAAATGTGTTTTACGGTTATTCATTACGCCAGATAACTACAATTTGCTTAAAAGCCTTAATTTAAACAACACTCATTTACTTTACTTTGACCATCCTATTTCACATTTATAAGAAGTATATAGACATTTTAAACACACTATATTGTAAGCGGATATAAGGACATATGTTATATGATCACAACTGTGTTCATTATCTGTTTATTCACCAGCCTTCACTTATGGATACCTCACAGGAAGAGTTATAGCATTAATAAACACTTATTGTAAACGTGGGTTGAAGTCAAGTTTTACCCAATAACATAATACGCATTGCTTTTACTTGCTTTTTCTTGCTCACTTGGAAGAAGAACTCCACAACAACCTGAAAAACACACACCTCACACCTAAGAACATAATATGTCCTTAGTTTGGCGTGTTAGCCACACAGTTAGCGTGTTAGCAAACAGTTGTGTATTGACACAACATGGAGCCACGTTATCATTCATTCACCACCCTAGCTTAAATTTCAGCTGAGGGGGAACAAGAGGAGGCGACACGTGGAAGGAGGGAGAGAGAAGAGAGGAGGGACAGAAAATAAAGAGTTGTAGAGAAAGATGGCAGACAGGGAGAGAGTACTCTTTCACCCTGCGGGAAATTGGAAAATAAATTAAGTTGACACAGGCAGGTTTGCATAGCGATATTGATGCTGAGGAGTGGGAGGAGAGGTCTGGACTCGGTCTCTGAGACGGTTCACACAAGGCTAATCATCTCTGCACCCTCCAGTTAGCACCAGCAACAGGCTTCCTGGGGTTAGTAATTAGGATTTTCCATCTGCCATTGATAAAAATATACAGTCCAGTGTGGCTGGCTCCTTAGCAGCCGCTGCTAACAGCCTTTGTGTCTGATTAAATGGCACTTCCTTTTGTCCTTTGGAATATTTGAGCCAAAATCAGTAACAGGAAACCTTATTCTTTTAGCGACAATTGTTCTGAGTCTGCCTGCAGACACATTTCAGCTGTTACTGGATTGTAGAGTATCTTCTGTATGGTGTTGTGCAGAATATAAAGTGGCACCCAGTGCGAGATGTCAAGTTTGATTTTCAGAGCTTGGAGTGTTTTGATGGCTCAGAGCAGACAGACAGCATGTCCGTAATGTGATGCTTCACTGATATGAGGGAAAGAATCTCCTCTTAATCTTCTTCTTCTTGTTATTAGCTAGTTTCTTTTTAGAGACTTCTTGTGGCTTTAAACTTGTCACAGTTGGATTTTTGCAAAAATGTCGTAAAGTACTGAAAGTAAGTCAGATTAGTTATGTTCCTTAATCAGAGTTCCTGATTAAAATAAAGACAATTGTACAGACATTTCACACTTTGGCTGTTAAAAGAGGAAAAAATGGGGTAAAACATCTGTATGATTCTGCAAAACCTGGATTACATTCAGTGACATTCATTTTTATTTCTTATGCCAACATTTAGACACGGTCTAAAAAAGGTGAACGTTAATTGCAGAACTCCTGTCTGAACTCCTGTTTGAAAGTTAGACAGCTCTATTTTTGCCTGGCTACATACAATACAGGGCACACTACTTCTTCAGCTTTAAAGTATATATATATATAAATCTTGCACTGAAAGTATATATAAGTACGTTACGCTTGCATGCATGCACATAATGTAAACACACACACACATTCAGTCCATACCGCCTTCGAGTGTCGATGCTTGTTAGTCAGGTCTTTGTGAACTGTGCTGACAGTCGATCAATGGCTCTCCATCCCTCCTCATTTCCGATCCCAACGCCCACACCCCCACTCTCCCGTCACTTTCCTTCCTTTCCGTCTTTCCTCCATGCTGCTAATCATCACATCCCTCCAGCTCTACCCTTTCATCACTCTCATCCCTTTTTCTCCCATCCCCTTTTCCCTCTCTATGCTTTTCCTCTCCTCTTCTCTCCATTCAGTTTAAGCCAATTACATCCATGTCCTTGGCTTCTGGAGGAGAAAGAAGAGGGGCTTTTCTCTGTCCTCTTTTATCCCCCCTCCTCTTTATCTCCCCCTCCCTTCAAAGAAGGTGTGAGTCATGCGATGACTGCCTTCAGCAGATCCAGATCCGTACAGGCGTCTGTAGGAGCCAGTCAGTCGATAATCAGGCCACGATGCATCCTTGTGAAAGCCGACAATGAGCTGACAAGAAAGGCTTTTTGAAAACATGCACACCCCCCTCACCAAGGTCAAGGGGCAGTATTGATCCAGAGAAAAGAGGCGGCTGAATTTCAAAACAATTGGGTTTTCAAGTGGTCATTTTTTTATACATATAATAGAGTTATAGATTCTTCTCTCAGTTATATGACCATATATTACATTGTTTTCCTTTGAATGTTTGGAAGGGGTCAGGTGTCATCTTTTAAGTCTGGTTCTGAGTAATAAGGGTCTCTTATTTTGAAAAGTCGCTCTTCAGTTGCAAGCAGCAAAGCATCAGTGAAACCTTTTTTTCCTTTATCCACTTTTTTTGATCAATTATAAAATCACATGATACAACCAAGCTCATGTACATGAGGATCGTCTCATTTTGAACTTTCAAGACAAATAGGGTCTCTTACTTATTTATTTATTTTTTAAAAGGCCCTTCAATTTCTAGGAACAGTGAGGCATCAATGAAACATTTTCCTCTTTTGTCACTCTTATTGGTGACGGGAGGATTTATCCCGGGCAGCTGCCTGTGACCGAGTGGGCAAATAACACACATCAGAATCTGTTCATTCTCTTCTTTAGTGACAGGCTTGTTAAAGAGAGGCAGAAGTGATTTGATAGGATACAAAAATGATTTTTGTCTTTTTCTCACTGCCGCCATCATCAATCTCTATTTCTCCTTTCTCCGTCCACCCTCACCCGTTCTTATCTCTCCTGTCTCCCTTCATTCCTGGTGATGGGAGTGACTCACATAGCCATCTGCTGCTCAGCAAATCCTTTCCTGCCTTATTACCCTCCTTTTGTTTATTAACACGACTCCTGGGACGACAGTGATACCTCTATCTCCTCTATCCATCTCTTTCTCCGCTTATCCCTCTCTCCAATCACCTCAATCTCTCTTCCTCCTCCTCTTACTCAGTCCAGTCAGGCTTTTATCATGTATTTTCTTACACTCCCTTTCACCTCCTCGGCTGAATTCATCTCTGCATGCGTTGCTTCACCTTCATTTTCATTTCATTCATTTTTCTCTCTTCACCTGCAACTTCCTTTTGCCCCCAGGAAACAGATTGTAGGTGTGAGGTCAGACACTAAGTGTGTGTGTGTGTGTGTGTGTGTGTGTGCCGCACGCACGTGTGAGCATATGGATATGGTTTTATTATCTAATGAGCTGGTCAGCTACTTAACATCGCACATAGAAATACACAACACTGCTGTTTGGTAAAGACCAAAAATACAGCAAGACATCTTCCTGTAACATTATGCATGCACCTACATCATTTCAAATAAGTATTAGTAGTTTGTAGTCGACTGTGCGTAAAGGGGTCGTTCTGATGACAACAGGCAGTTTCACTGTGGTGTGCTTATTTCAACAAAGAAGCACTGAGAAATCCGTATCCGCCAAGGCACCAAAGTAGATTAGTAGTATTTCGGGCATGAAGGCTTCCAGAAGTAAATGCTTGTTCATTTACTGCATAGACAATGTTAGATGACTGACTGTTGGAGAGCTTCTGCGGCTTGGATGGGCATCTGATGGACAACTCTCCCGGTTGAATCAGCTGTGTTAGAAAATATCAGATTATTTAATTGAAAAGTAAAAGCCGCAGGCCTGTGTACTCACACACTGAAGGAGAGAAGTCAATTACGCCTCCGGTTCCTTCTACTTCACAAAAAGACTGCATGAATGAAAACTTGAGCAGCTGAAGATGATGATGAATGACGAATGGATAAATGAATCGAATGACAGTTAAAAGTGCATCTCAGTTTAAAGTGTAATGTAATGTGTCTGTGGTCTGTTGTGGATCTGAGAGTATTTGGAAAGCTTTAAGAAACCAGAAATATGGAGGATGCTCTTTTGATTTGAAACGGTGCATCAGAGCACTCAGCCTCGGGCGAGTGGCCTCATCCTGAACTCGTTATTTCTTGGAGTCGCTTGAATGCCGGCAGCTCGCTTCAGCTTTCCTCCCTGCATTACATAAAGCTAAATGTAGAGATTACTCATTATATTACGTTCTGTCTCTACCTGTTTGTCTCTGTTTTTGTCCTTCTTCTGGGATGAGACCCTCAGAGGAGCTCCACAGAGGAGCAGTGATGACGGGAGCTCTTCATTTCTGCTCCTCACAGGAAGAAGATGCATCGCACAGTTGGAGCTTCATAAACTGTTTGAAGATCAGAACTTTGAACTGTCACATGGGATTGTAATCACACCAGTGCTGCGTGGATTGTGCCAGTTAAAAGAGATGCACTATTGTTTGATCTGGGGTGTGTGTGTGTGTGTGTGTGTGTGTGTGTGTGTGTGTGAATCTGAATCTACCTGTTGCACTAAAGGTAAACTTTGTGTGGCTGTTGTTTTGGATGCAGCTGCCAATTTGAGTGAGATCCATAACCCTCCATTAGTTGATAAGGGAGGCTGGCTGTGGTGTGAGAGAAAGCGACTCTGCTGGGTGAGACACAGACACACACACAGACACACACACACACACACACACAAACACACAGTTATTGAGATTATGCCTATTGCAACAAGACTTGTTTTTGTCTGTGATCACTGGGTAATTACATTGCTTGCTGCCTTATCAATTAAACATGAGCAACAGACATGCAGACATTGATTGCGTCTAATATTGACCACATATATATATTGTGTGTGTGTGTGTGTGTGTGTGTGTGAGTGTGTCTTTCTTTCTCTTTACTTGACTCTCACATAACTATAACTATAACATTTAAAGTATTTTGGTGGTAGTGTTGGTCCTGATACTAAAAAGTAGGGATGCAACTGATTATTATTTTCATTATCGATTAATCTGCTGCTCTTTTTCTTGATTAATCTATCATTTGGTTAACAAAAGTAACATCTTCATGCTTGCGATGGAGTGTTCAGTATAACCCAGACACCCTGCAGTAATTATTGGTAAGGCAGGTTGGCATAAAGGGCATTCTCCATTACAATCACTCCCTGACACGTCTGGTAGGAGAGAATTATGGATTGAACAACAGCATAAAGGAAATCCAATAAAATAAATGACACTCATTTAAAATAACAACCAGATCAGGCACAATAACCTATATTTCTTTATTATCTTTATTACAAGGCCTCCTATCATACATGAGAGCTCTAGTCATCATTTGCATGAATTGACTCCTTCTTTCCTCGGTGGAAAAGACTCCCGCTTTTGTCCTCTTTGAATACGTCCAGCTCTGCTGCGCTGCTCATGGAAAACCTCCTGCGAAAAAGAGGCATGGTGTTTGCTCTCAGGTCATCTGCTCGTCTGTATAATTTATCTGCAACATTTCCCCAACACATGAAACATGAATGAGCTGGAGATGACCTAGAACCACAGGGGAAGACGGACACAACAGTGCAGGTTGTTTTGTAGGTGCTTTTTACTGCCACGCTATAAAACCCTTTCATAGAGCATTTAACTTTACAGAGGCGTGCTGAAAGACTTGACACAGTTGCTATTCTACAGTCTTTGAGTATTTGCTGGTGTGTTTGAACAAATGTACCTTCTCAACCTGCACATATAGCTGCCGTAGTTATGTTGTAAGTGACTGTGAAGACTGCGCCTTCTCAAAGATGTAATTTAACATCAGGATTACAGCGACTACGGAGATTATACCACATGAGCACCGCAGGAAGTGTGCGTTAGACGTTTCTGATGCCTGTGGAGGTGGTTGGTAGTGAAATTTAAAGGTGTCGTGGAGTTTTCTTGTAACTTTCCTTGTTACTCACCTAAATGCATTGTGTTTATACTTGAGGTCTAACAAACATGGATATGTTTCTTTCCTCATAGAACATTTGCAACAACAATCTTTTGTTTTACGTCCATGTTCACATGCTAGCAGTCTTCTTCTTCACTGCCTTTGTTGGCACAACTCCAGCTGCATTACTGCCACTCAAGCAGCAGAACAGCAAGAACTTTATGGTAGGATGTGAATTGTGCCGCCCATGTGCTCGTGTTCATCCTCGTGCACACAAACAACACAATTCTAAAAGATGTTGCTCTATAGCGCTACTAGTGGTCAAGAACTCCACAGGACACCTTTAAGAAAGTTGAAGAAGTGCTCAGATATCTTCTCCTTCTTCGTAAACTTGAAGATTTAACGCATGGACATGGTTGTAACTTCAGTTTTATAAGCATATTAAATATAAATCACACCCCTTGCTAATCCCAAGTATAGACCAAGCTGTAGCTCGTTGGCAAGTCACAACCTGATGCACAGAGGGAACGAGACCTTTGTGCTGGAGTCTTTTAAGTCAGGACCCCAGTGCTGTGGTCTGAAGGAGGAGAATGTGTGTTTCCACCCAGTGTTGTTGTCTAAATCCCTAAATTTAGCTTCCCAGCTTCCTGCTACTACTCAACGCTCCATCTGCAGTAACAATGTCTTCATTTTATTTGGAACTCGGCAGCTAAAACAAAAAAACAAACAGTTTCAGATTCCTGCAGAGCCGAGCTCTCAGCAGCTACAGTAACTCGTCTCTACTGTACAGCTCTGTTCATCTCCCCAGAGACCTGTTGTTCATACACATACATACATCATTCTGCCCAATTAACTGCACTCATCCACACTTTCCACCTTTGATGTTGCCCGTGCTCAGTGTCTTGCAGGCCCCCCGCCCACTCTCTTGCCTCCCCTCCCTCTGATGAGACTGGTAGTGTAGGTGTTGCTGACAGTGCCCCCGGGTGGTTCCTCATTAACCCACATTTCACTGGCTGATGGGAAGCAGTGAGGGGGGGGGTTTACGTGCCAGTGTGTGTACATGTGGGAATGTGTCTGGGAGGGAAAAATGGTAATGTTGAATGTTGCCTTAGAAGAAACTCTCCAACATCTGTATGCAAGGATGGCAGAAGCTGGAAGCTGGGTTTTCTCCGTCTTCATTTTGGAACCTTTTCTCCTAATTTAGATCACCCAGTTCCCCGTGTCGTTGTCGATGCTAATTCGGTATCAATTTATGGTTGGAAGTTGGTGCTTAAAAATGGGAAAGATGTCATTATCCAGCCTTGAGCATTTGAGCTCCTGAAGTGGGGAAAAGGCGTAGCATGCAGTAACATGTCTGGCTGCTCACAATCACCAGAAACACTGAATTATGCAGATCTAAGCAACTCACAAATATTTTATTGGAATACTGATTGATTAAACCAGTTTAAGGAGTTCCCTTTGAAGTTAAAGATGCAGGTTGTCTGTTACTTGTTTTGAGTTACTTAGTAGGTATTTGTGGTGACAGTTTTCTGTATAATGCTCTTGGTTATAATGATTTAGATTGTTCTGATGAAGGAGGTTTCACACTTAACACACGTAATTCAAAGACAGCTACACATTATCAGTTTCCCTCGATGTAGATCTCCTGATATCTAAAACCTGGTCTTCTCCAGTACACATGTTGTCAGAGAGGAGCTTCTGTGTGGCTCTGATCCCACAGCTGCCCCACCCAGGTGCTCTACTCCTCCCCTGAATCTGTTTATTTCAGTCCTCATCCCTCTTTCCCCGCATCTCTGATTCCATCCTCATCCCTCCTCACCTCATTAATTTGCATCCTATCTCAGCAATTTAGTAAAGTAATCCTTCTAATAGCAGTTAATGTACAGCCTCCGCTGATCCTCCAGACCTCTAACCTCTCACCTCTCCTCCGTCCATCCTCCTCCTAACAGAAGATGGAGAGCCTCTTCACTTAATTAGGAGTGATTAGGAGTTAATTAGGAGTTACCTAGTTTCTTATTACCTGCCGGGTCCTGAGCAAGCCATCAGTTCCAGCCTTATTTGTAAGGCTGGGTTATTGTCATTATTGATATTGATATAAAAAAAGTGCTTAAAGTGATGTCTTAAAAGTGCTTATTGTGTTGGGTCAACAGGACCATAAAGAAACAAACACAAATTCTTTGATTTACGACCGTATTCAATTAATACAAACAAGCAAACTCTCTTAAGGATTTAAACAGTTAAATGAATCTTTATCTACTAGTTTATAAATTGTATCAGCACAAATGACAGCAATTTTAGCTGAATTCAACATGAGTTTTTTGTATTTATGCCACTTATCAACACTTGCTGTGAGTTTTAAGCATTAAAAAGTATTTTGATCACATCTGTGTTAGAAATATCAGTCGCAAAGCGATGTTACTTTGCTGGAGAAATCCCCCCCCCACCATAAATCCTGCTTGTATGCAGCAATCTATAATGATAATGGTGGTCAGGTTTTCTCATGTAAGACACTGCGGATAAGCATCTCAATCAATAAACCGACGCTGAGCCCAGATCTCGCTGCGAGGGCTGGAGCTTAGGGATAAAGATGCAAACTGCTGGATTAACAGATGATTTACACACTGAGGCAGGCGAATAGGTAAGCTTTCATACGGGCGGATTACTTGTGCAAAACTGCAGGATACATATGACACATATTTGAGACATGTATGAAGTGTGTTTGGTTTAATCTTAATCTTAATATTTTCTGTTATGAGGCTGTTTTAGCGCTTATGTTTTAGGTACTCCCTAAAAGATTTTGATGCGTTTTAAATATATTTTTTGCCCGGATCTGACATGTAGATTTCACCCCACTTGAGTTTTGTATTTAGTATTAAACAATATCAAAACGTCCGTAGACATGACTCAGACATTGCACCTTGACTTTGGAGACTGCGAAGTTTCAGAAAAGCCCAATGACTGCACGTTTAACAAAGCAAAACAAAATCTTCCTTGTTTGCTTTGGTTTGGTTTTGATCTTTGTATTCTGTGGTTTGTACAGTTTCTTTTCTCATACATTATGATGTTTTCATCTCTTTCACATCCTCACATCTGCTAAAGCTCTTTGTGACAACAGTTTTGAAAAGTGCTTCAGAAATGTAGCTTAAGCACTGTCCATGAGCTCGCTCGGGATGTTCCAAACAGTCATTAAATTACCAAATATGTCTAAACACACTGCTGCTGTATCATGCTGTTTCTGTCTCTAAGCTCTGACGCTCTGCTGGCATCAGTATGTTCAACCATATTTTGCCAGAACTTCTATGAGTAGCAAAATACCGAACATACAGATAGACGGTAAAAAAGTGGATTATGCTGCAGAAGTGGTTGGCAAAGGTTCTGTGGTGTGACTTTGCCATCTGAATTCAAGCTTACAGCCTTTGAAGGAGCGAACAAACTTTTTACAACCATCTCTACAGCTTATTGGGGATAAAAGTTTGAAACCCAAAAATAGATTTTTACTGGAATATCCCTTAAACCAGGAAAACTGGTGAAGTATGGAGAAGTCTGACAAGCTTGAACATGTCACAGTAAAAGCTAAATGTCATGCAAATGTAAGGGTGTGAGATTTAAATACAGGCAGTGATATCGTACATTTTGCATGTGATGTAAACTAAGACTTCATGACTTCTGAGCTGTTTCGTCTGTCGAGCCTTCTCACCTCACCGACTGCCTTCCATTCACACTCCGTGCTCCTTCGGCTGCTGTTGTTACTGTGGCTTCAGTGGGCTCATCAAAGCCGAGCCACATACAGCGAGCCAGAAGCCGCCGACTTCTGTGTTCGACCTACGTCCAGACTGCACTGTGTGTGTGTGTGTGTGTGTGTGTGTGTGTGTGTGTGTGTGTGGACAGCGTGTCTGCCATTTTCTGCCACCTGCTGAGTGGCTCACACAGCGTACCTTGAGTGTTTCTTTTGACTTGACCTTCAATACATTAAAGTGAACGTAACGCTACACAAATCAGTATTTTTTTATATTTGTTTTCAGTCCAGTGTTTTCTTAGTATGTAAGAATGAACTTTTCCATCTAACACATACAGATCAAGTTGCCTGTAAATGCTGTCCTCTTAACTTTACTGGCACACAGCACGCAGCCATGACTGAGCAGGCTCATGTAATGTTTTCCCAAACGCTGCCACGGCTGGCGTTTTCAGATTTAGCCACTCAGGAGATCATTTTCAAAAAAGCTCATTTTTGGGGTTTGAAAACCACCAGCGAGTGTGGATAGAGAGCCAAAAAGACACATTTAAATGTGTTTGGCATTTGTGTGTGGACATCGTCTCATTTTGTCTGGCTGTGTGTCGTCTCTAGTCTTGGCCTCACAGTGAGCTCTGGCAAGTCAGTCACGCTCCAGCTGTGCCTTCCAGCTGTGCTAACATTAGCCTGCCTTTTACTCTTACACAGCACAGAGCTTCAGACTCAAGCACCTGCTGGGCCACAGCACATATTGGTGGGAGGTGAACATATTCATGCAAAGGCGCTTTTAAGAAGTGTTTTAAATATTTTTTTTACCTCAAACCACCAGGCTTCCTGTCAGAGTTCTGACTAATGTATATAAAATATTATATACTAATAAAATATTTTTGCTTATACTCTGAGTTACAAGGTTAGGTAAGGCAAATCACTACTACCGCCTTGCAATATGTAAATGGCTTACTGTGTGTCCATGGCAATCAACTCCAGCAAGGGAAACAATACATGAGCTACTCTTTCTGGATCCCTGAATAAAAAACGTGGATGATATTAGTTAATTATAGCTTATTAATTGTGTCATATTGTCTATTCCCTTGACTTGAATCTACAGCTCTGAAGTCTGATCCATCAAGTGAATGTTGGCTGCAAAACAGCAACAGAATTTTAGAAAAAGTTAGGGAAGTCATTTTTACAATATATATGGCTGCATGTGAATGCATCATTCCAGCAGAATTTAAATAAACTTGTTCTTATCTCATGTATAAAATATATTGCCCACTGTTAATAACACCTATATTCTCATTATTGTGTGTTTTCCACTGCTGGATTGTTTCGCTTTTTGTCACTGTTTTCCCTTGTGGATCAGGATGTTTGTGGATGCAGGAGTGATTCTCTTGACGAGGAGCAGAATATGTTTTCTTATTTAAATATAAGAATATACATTTATTTTACTATGTCTGTTTTTATGGAACCGCAGTCTGAAACAATATGCAGTTATGAAGATGACGTTATGATATTTTTAGGATACGAGTAATGAGGTGTGTGAGTCTTGAGAGATTTCCAGACCGGGTCTCTCTCTCTCTCTGTCTCGTTCTCTCTCTCCCAGACACAGACACAGACACACACACACACACACACACACACACACACACACACACACACACACACACACACCGCAGCTGGACTAGACAGACAGAGGCGTGAGTCTGCATGTCTATAGGGAACACTGGAGGTGTCAAAAGCCATGGAGCACATTATTATCACCTCGTCTACCACTACACAGGATCAGAACACACACACACACACACACACACACATATACACAAAGAGGGAATCAGTAATAAGACGGCCTGCACTGTCTGCTCAGAAACACTTGTGCATAGTTTAGGAGGTTCTGAAGCGCCCGCGAAGAGAGGATGAATGAAGCAGGCTGGAACGGCAGGGAATTGGCTCAGTGATTTAAACGCTTGCCGGATAAAAAGAGCAAAATAAATAAATAAATGGGTCACTTCAGACACTTCAGTGCCGATAACCAATTTCTCATTCCCTCTCTGAAAAGCCTATCAGTTTCAGTGGGATCGTCAGAGCGAGGTTATTCTGTGAGCATGAAGGCTGAGAGAAGGGACGACTCCCAGTGTGCAAAAGTGGAGTTGGAGACAGAACGGAGCTAATGAGACTGCGAAATAAAAATCAGTTGGAAATCCACAGATCTGGCGACAAACACAATGTGGATGAAGTAAGTCGGGTCATTTTTGCAGAGGAGGAAAGATGGGAGGATCCACTGGAAGACCTGTCAATCATCCAGCATTCCTGGGATGGGGGGGTCATTTCTAAGTGACAGCCACTTGTCAAGGCTTTGGATGACGCAGCCAGCCACAGCACTCTCCATCTCTACGCCCTCTCTCGGGGGTGTTAACGTCAGAGAACATGTGACCTGAGCTTTGAATGACAACATTTGGTTTCTCGTGGTGTAGCTGAAGATGTTGAGGTGGTGGATGCCGGGTTTAGGGACGAGGTGGGGGTCATTCTTTTTGTGACCTGATTATTCATCATTCTTGCAGAGCGTGTCTTTGATCTGAGCGGTTTCTCTAACAGAAGAGTCTCTTCTGTTTTATCTTCGGCCTGCTGGCCTACATTACATTCATGTCTGCTGTGTAGTTCTGTCTGGAATTTGTGTTATCTCTTTTCTTTGTTGTGTGAAATCACATTTTTGAAGTTGATATTTTGAAATGCAGCTTGACGTTGAGTTTTATTGTGTTGATGTCGTTCAGTCAATTGTGTTTTTCTTCTATACAGTGTTTAAAGGAAACTTTATACTACGCATATGGTGTTTTACTGCTGCTGCTGTTTATTTGTTTATTAAAAAAGAGAAGCACACATCACAACACACATTTAAACTTTATTTAAAGTGTTAGCAGTAGCAGCAATGTGTGTATTTATTTATTCAATATTCATTTATTTTAGCATTTATTTGACAAGGAAAGTACATATATTGAACCAGATTTATTTTATTTTATTGTTTTTGCTTGGGACAATTATTTAAATTTAACTTAATTTTAATTATTTATTTATTTAACCAGGATAAATGTCTTATTTAATTTGTGTTCTTGTTAACTTAAAAGGTGAAATTGCACTAGGTATAGCTTAAAACACATTTTGTATTTGTTTCCTCTCTTAGCCATAACTGTTGATATAACATAATGATTATATTCATATACAATATATAAAGATAAACTGTTGTTAATGGAAATCTGAGTTGTTGCATGGAAATATAGCATTTTCTAATTATCTGCAGGCTGTTTTCTACCACGTGCATATACTGTATGCAAGGTCTTGGCGTGATGCATGTAATCTGCTACTCTCTCCTGACAGGGAAACACTAATTATGTAATTGACTCAACATCTAATTCAATCTGCGAAAGGAGGACACGGTTTGTTTTACAGTATCGGGATACATCTGCTATTCAAGCTTCGAGTCTCTGTTGCTCAGTGTCTCTCTCCTCGTCCAGCGGAGTGAAAAGCAGCAGCACTTGGCAGAGCGATCATCTCCAATGGTAGCTTGTTGTTATGTTTATAAAAAGCAGCTCATCGATTGATATGCTTTTCTCTTCTTTTTCTCTCTCTTTACTTGTAGCTCAGGGCCACGTCTGTCTGGCTCGGTGGAAACTCCAGACAGATCGCTGTACTGAGAGGAGACTGAGAAGAGGAAGCCAGGCGCTTTGGGATCTGAGCCAATGACCTGTTGGAGGAGAGAAGCAGCGTAGAAGCTTGATTAAAATGGGGTAAGTTTAGAAGATCAGACAGCACGCTGCCAGCAGATGCAGGAACTGCTGGCTGCAACAGGAGGATTGGTTTCCAAACCTGATCTCTGCAACATGAGCCTCGCTGTTAGGTAACCTCTGCTCGGTGAGAGAGGAGGGGAGATGTGCCGATAGCAAAATAGACACTGACTCACACGGATGATGTACACATGCATAGACAAAATTACACAGTGATAGCAGAGAGAGGCTCATGGCACAATGACCTGCCACAATCTATAGAACTTCTACCAAAAATATGATTTTTTTAAAGATTTCTTGTTGTATTGAGATTACTTTATTGTGAGACTTGATCCAAAGTTATATCTAAGCAAATGAGATCTCAGTAATGATGGACTGAAGTGGCTTTAATGTCAATTTGGTTCTTTTCCACCTCTCACAGGGCTGTAAAGTGGACTAAAGCCGTCTATACCACTGATCCCTGACCTTTTCAGGCTTGTGACCCCTTAAAGTGACAAAAAATCTCATAGCACTTGTACTGAACACGCTTTAAAATGATTATTTGGGAGTGTCGCACTTCCAACTTTTCATGACATCTAACTCTTTTCTTGTTTAACACATTTACTGTTAGTCGTCAAATGTAAGTCGACTTAGACTAATGTAATGTAATATAATGGAAAAAGGTCTACGCGTGACCTCCCCATTAGTTTATGATCTTCGTGTGGACGTGAGTTGTTGTTATATTCCTCAATAGTTTTTAGTGTGAAATCCAGTATTTCATATGAACAAGACAAACATTTAATACGAGTCCGAAGAAAACTTTTGTTTAGTTGATTTTTTGACTATTTACCTTGATTTTGAGATGCCTCAGATGTTTGCGGGGATCCTGATGCCAGTGTTGGAAACAATAGTTCTATACTTGAGACATCCTCAAATTGTTATAAGATACTGCCTCTTGATTAGGTTAGTGAAATATCCAGGCATTTCTGCATAGCATTATGATAAAAAAAAAAACCTTCAGACAGGATACTTTTTTTTCCTAAACACAAATAACAGACTGCACTGCCATTAGAATGAAAAATGGATATTGGTGAGTGAGCTGTCCGGGCTTCTTTTAAAAGCACTCTGGAAACCAGCTAATCTTGTGAATTTCAAAAAAGAAATTGTGAATTGCATTAACAGATTGTGCACAATACATAAATAATGTATTGACAAGTCATTTAATATTAGATTCAGCCTTCAAGACATCTTATATTCTGCCAGATATCTAGGTGTTCGAAACGTCGGTTTTAGAAATGAACATTATCCTGAAATATGAGGTAAATCGAAAGAATTCACTGGGTTCTACAAATGTCATTACATTGATTTGTACTAAGAGGTGAAATAACCTCAGCCTATTGCCGGGATTTTGTTATTCTTGTTTAGACAAAATACAATACATAACCAAAAAACAATTACACCAGTACAATATGTGATTGTTGATCTCTTTCCAAAACCATGGGCATTAATCTGCTGCTATAAGAGCCTCCGCTCTTCTGGTTTCAGGCTTTGCACCAGATTTTGGAACCTGGCTGCAGTAATTTTTTCTCATTCCGACATAAAAGCACTAGTGAGGTCGGACACTGATGCTGGGAGATAAGCCCTGACTCCCAGTCAGCATTCCTGTTCATGCCAAAGGTGTTGAATTAGATCAGAACTCTGTGCAGGCCAGTCAAGTTCTTTCACACTGAACTGGAAAAAACATTTCTTTATCGTGTTGAAACAGGAAAAGGACAAACAGAAACTGTTAACACAAAGTTTTAAATATCATTTCAAATGTGATATTCTATTATAATATGAAAAAATATGTTTGCTGTAAACGAAGTCTAAAGCATGAATAATAGAACAAGAGTACACAAAACAGAGGTGTCCACACACTTATGGCCAAATAATTTAAAATGTATGGACTCAATAAGACAAAGACTTGCTTGTTAGGATAGAGGTTTGCATGTGCATTAAATAATACAGACATTGTGACAGTGAATCCAATCACATAAATGATTTATTCCCTCATTTTGATGCTCTCCTCTTCGCGCACTCTGCCATCGTATCTGGAGAAACCAGCCCCTGTGCATGCTGGGACATGGTGGCAGATTTACTGTCCTGCTGTTAGGGATGAGTTATTTCTCAGTTAGCTCCGGTGACAGAGGGAGCAGAGAGAGTGCGGACCTCCAGAGAGCCTTTATACTGGCAGTAATTCAAGCAGAGAAAGGCAGAGAGAGGGAGAGAGGCGCAGGCATGCTGAGCAGCATGCTGCCTGCTATTCAGACACACACGCTCATGCTAATTAAACCCATATTTCGCATATCAGCACTTTTCCTCCAATCACAGCACTGCGCGCGCGCGCGCACACACACACACACACACACACACACACACACACACACACACACACACACACACACACACACATTGTGTCTGCCAAACAGGATAACAGGAAGAAGAATGCAGAGGCCAAGCGCTCAGACAGTTTTACCTGCAGTTATTCCAGGGAACCTTAAGGTGGTCTTCAAGATGAAAAGAACTGATCATAGAAATGAAAAATGTATTCATTTCATAAATGAATTTCCATTGACTTCCACTGAGTTCCATTCGTAAGTGTTGAAAGGATCCACTTTAGATCAGCAGATGAATGTCCTTGGTTTTTTTTTTGTAGCACCATTCATTTAATAAACAGCCAACAAATGAGAGTTGAGGGAAACCGCCTGTGCTTGTTATGTTGGAGGTAACTGATTAACTCCGGTCGCAGCCTTGCTTTCCTCCAACCATGTGAGGAATGGAGAATTGTCTATTACTGCAAAGCTGCTGAGAAGCGCCTCGGCCTGTTCGTGCTTTGGCATTAAGGAGCGTTTGAGTCTAAAGGTGATTTGAGTTTTATAATTCACCTAATGCATCGGGGATGAGCCCTCTGAGTCACTGTTTCACAATCATGGTCATAATCACAGCTGTAACCCTGCGCTGCTGACTGTCATGTAGACAGAATATGGGAAACGGATGATGGGCGTTTGGGTTGGGCGGTCGACATGCTAGTTGTACTTATTACAGAGAGAGAGAGAGAGCTGCAGTACACTCAGTACCTTCTTGCCAGCTCTCTCGGGCTCCTGGCTAATCTACAACTGCTGTCTGATTAGTCAGAAGGAAAGAGCAGAGCCGGCCGCCAGTGGACAGCTGAGCAGTTATCTTCATTACTGTCCCCTCAGCTTACTGCTTTCTCTTAGCGTCACACTCATTTCCTCTCACTCTCTCTGCCTCCTCTTTGTCTCGTATCCCAGCTCTTTCTCCTCTTATTCCCTCCCTCCTGCACTCTTTCTGTCTCTCTGTATCTGTCTCGCTATCTCGTGTTTTAATAGCCTGACAAGCAAGGCAATAATCCCTGTATTATTATTCTTGCTGCAGAGAAAGGGAAAAGAAAAAGGCCGAGGGGGTAGACAGGGAGCCATTTATATAAAGTGAATGCGATTATTCTGGTGAAGGAACCACGCTTCAGAGACAGTGTCTCTCTGTCCAGACCTGTGCTTATCCAATATTCCAATATGTGTGTGGACTGTGCTGCCGTCCCCGTGGCCGAAGACCTCTAAGAAATCTGTCACATGGCCAAAGCCACTGCAAAAGTCTGTACTGTGGTTTCAGTAATACAAGTAAGAGAGCTGAGCTGTATTATCAGGCTAGTTTAGACCATTAAACAGCCTGATAACAGAGGGGAAAGGTGGTATGGTATGAAATTAATATCACAATATTTCCAAGAATTTTTCATAGATACACAAATTTTCATTTGTGTATCTATGTCCCAATGTGGCAAATGTACATAAAACTACATGTAAAATAATCAAATTGATGTTTAATGCAGTGAACTTTGTGCCAGTGTTGTTTGACGTGATTTGTTACAAGTTGCTGGAAACCACTAATTTAAACACCCCACAGTTTGATCATATCATCACAATATGATTTCATTGAAAGCCATTTTGGATCATTTCCCAGCTTTAGATAACAGAGTTTGATTTTGTTTCTTTCTTTTACACTTCAGAATCTGATTGAGTCTCTGCCTTTCAGATTCATGATCACATAAATTCTGTCCTTTCCAACCCAAGTTGTGCAGCCAATCACAAGTTTGAAATGTGATTCTAATAGAGACCTTAAAGTTTCCAAAGATACCAAACATACTTACTCTGAATTTGTGTCTGAATATTATGCATCAAATTATGCACATATAAATCTAGAACGTTTCTATTTGATCTAATAAAGCAGCCATTAAAACATGGCGTCTTGGGAGCTTAAATGAAGAGAATGAGACTGTATGATATACAAGTTAAGGTTTTTGGACTTGTGTAATCCACAGTGGACATCACGTTGTCAATAATTAATTGTAAACTATAATATTGACTATAATATTGAAATAAATGCAGATTTGATGTTCACTTGATTTCACAGCTCAAGCCAAGCAAGTTTTAACATGCTGTAAAGATTGTAAAGCCCCTTGAGGCAAATTGTGATTTGTGATATCGGACTATATAAATAAATTCACCTGACAGCCTGCAATTCATTTTCATACTATACATAAAGTATACTGCCTGGACATTGAGAAAAATACACAAACGGTGGTAAGCTGTGATGTAAAGTGATTTGTAGTAAATTGGCAAAAACTTGCGCAGACATAATTCAATCTTACAGCTACATACTGATATTAATACTAACAGAACAAGTGTTGTCCACACAAAAGTCTGTGTCGTCTTTATATCTTATCGTCATGCATTCTGTCTTTGTCCCTGCAGGCTGCAGATCTTTGTACCTGCTGACTGTGTGTCTGAGGGCTGCTCGCTCAGCCCACAGCCATGTCAGACGTAAAGCCTCCACCACTATGTGACTACCCTTCACCTCATCATAGACATGGAGCCCTGCATCGCCAACCTCCCCCTGTCGCCCGACCCCTTGTCCTCCTTCCCCCGACACAGACCCAGCGTGCCTCACTACCCGGGCCTTCAGGGGCCTCCCTACCCGCTCATGGCCAGGTGTAACAGCAGCACCTTGCTCACTAACTTGGGGCTTAGGTACTGCTCCAGCAGACAGGGCCCTCTGGGGGTGGGGCCAGGTCAGGGGCTGGCCCCGGACTCATGCATTCACACAGGATGCAACGGCAGCAGGCCTTACAGGAGTATGGAGAACCTGAACTGGAACACTGTGGCAGATCCTGGCTTGTGCGCGTTCAGTGCTGCCCCCTACAGGAGCATGGACAGTGAGTTTATTTTACGCTATACCTCCACTAGCCACTGGTGTGGCGGGCCTCAAGATGGATCAGTGGTGGGGGCCCATGGACTACTACCCAACCCAGAGAGCCTGGCATTTTACCCTCGACATGGGCTGCCCAGGAAGGACCTGCCGCTCTTACCTCAGTTGCTGTTTCCAGGTGGTGTCGATGAATGGGATGCAAGGAAGGGCCTGAGGGAGAAACTCCGCCTCCAGAGTGCTAGGTCATCAGTTGAGTCTATGAAGCCCCTCCCATTGCGGCCTCAGGTGACGCTATGTGCTGCACCCATGGAACGGGACGATGTGCATCACCTGAAATCAACAGGTTCTGGGTCCAGACCACTGTGCACAATGCGTATCACCAGCCCAGAGGAGATAAAGCAGGAGGTCCTGAGGCGCTTACAGCTCCGGCGGCAGAACAGCAGCCCCAACCTGGCTCTCCACAGCTCCCCATCCAGCCCGAAAGTGGTTAAGACATCATACACAACAGACAACATTGCAGGTAACAAGAGTAGATCAGATTCTGCATCCGAGTGCTGCAGAGCTCCTGTGGGACGCCTTCATATCCCTACGTTCGAGGAGTTTAAGCGGATGAGGCAGAAGGAGGGAGAACACAGCAAAGAGTCCACAACGGGTTCTGTTGTATCTAGAAAACCTGAGGCTGACTTACCACAAGAAGCAGGAACTTCAGACAGTCAGATACCTCCTTCTGATCAGAATGTCCCTCGGTCGAGCTCTGGTGGAGAAAACAGAGAGCAGCAAGAAGACTCTGAGGAGTTGGTGGGAGAAATTAGCAGAGGTGATAGGACAGACAACCGTGGTGACACCCTGCAGACTGTCACCTCCTCAGAGAGACTTCTCTGTAACACTGTGAGCGCTAACAGCACTGCAGCTCCGAGCACATACTCTCCCATCTGCACAGGCCCGTCTCCACGTTCACCCCTGCAGCCCCTGGTCAGTTCAGCCCAGGAAAAGTCCCCCGCTGCAGGGGGAGATATCGGGAGCAGCAGGCGTAGGAGGAGCAGTCTGGAACCAGCTGGGTCAGTCCCATTCCCGCCCGGCAGGGAGACCTGGGAACGGCCTTCCAGCTGCTGCCCAGCACTGCTTCTGGAGGGCACGGACCTGTCCAGCTACGGAGCCAAGATCTATAAGATGAAGGATGGCCTCATCGGGTCCGCACTGGACCTCATCAAGAAGAGGTTAGTTTGGGAGGGGGACAAGAGGAGTGGAGTGTATGTGTTTATTATTGTCAGAAGTATTCAGATCTGTTATTTAAAATGTTCAAATACACATGTAAAAGTCCTGCACTCAATACTTGTGTACCTTCATTAGCTACAACATTACAATGTTGCTTACATGTTAATGCATCACTGATACTAATCCCTTTGTGCCTGCTAGCCAGCTGACACTGTGGTAAATGAATGGCTTAAGTTTATTTTGGACAGTGGACTATGGATGTGAAGTTTGATTTGTACCAAAGTCTCGCAGTTCTAAGGATTTTCTTTATCTTGTGCTTGAGTTGTAAGAACTTTTGTGCCTACTGCCATCAAAAACAACATCAACCACGGTTCACATGTTTGTTCAGTTGCGTAGTTGTGAGGACATATAGTGTGACCGTGTTGTTGCCCTACTGGGCGGCAACCTCACCAGTTAATTAAAACTCCAACACATCCAGTGATTCAATATGTATAAAATAACTTAACTTTCTGAAAGGGGTTTCATTTGGTATAATGAGTACTACATAAAATATACAAACCTTTTTAATAAGGATTACTTAAAGCAAAATATGTACTGTGGGACATTTTACGGTTTAAAATCAGTGCTGTCTGCTGGCCAAACTTTAATTAAATTACCTGAAATATACCTTTTGATATTTCTTTACTGTAATCGCCTGTTAGTCAGCTGACATATACGCCAATATGATATATCTATAGCTAAAAGCGGGCTCTAACTTTACAGTAAAGCAACCTTTGTGAATGCAGGACTTGTACTTTCACTTTTCACCTGTTAAGTATTCTGAATCTGAATTCCTCTCGCACCACCTCTAAGATCAAAGTGGAGTTGTGAAAGTGCTTTGTGAGTGACTAAACCCTTGAATACAAATCAGCTGCATGTAGTCAAATGAGAACAAAGGATCAATGGTTTATTTATTTTTGCTCTGTTTGTGTGGGACTGTACTTGGTAATGAGATCTGAGTATTTTACCAGTAAGCATATTGTTTTTAATCCAGCTAATCATTTTGGTGGTAAAATTAGATCCTGTAGTGCACATCATCTGAGCCCTGTAGCAGCTTCCAGCATCAGAGGCGTGTGTTTATCAGTGAAGTGTATGGGAGCACACTTTCATGTGTGTGCTTTGCAGTGCCAGAGAATTCTGTCGGTGTGTGCGAGTCCATCTGTGTAAGCCCACGTGTGTTGTTGTGTTATCGATTTATCTCAGTGATTGTGATAACAGCTGTCGGAGCTAACGGGGTTGGCTCTGCAGACGAGACAGTGGGCGGGAGGCTGGCATGAAACATGACATACTGGAAGACTGGCACCGTCCCTACAGACTTGCTGTTTCCCTGTTTCTCCTCTGTCTCTCAGTGTCAGCTGTTGGCTAAATAAATGCAATTCACTACACTGTGGTTCATTCTGATCAAGGACAAACAAGAGGAGGGTGTGTTTAACAGCACTGGGGTGCCAGTTCTGTCCAGGCCTCCATGCAATGCAAATATCAGACCCCGAACACAGAGGAGCTACTTGATAAAGTTGGAGAATATAAATTTCACCCCCCGCTGCAGGCTTCAGGCTGTGATAGATGGGAGATAAAGGCGGTATCTTTCCCTGCCTGTCAGGACTCTCCACTGACTGTCGCTCCTTTGTCTGCACTGCGAGAAGTGATGATGGATGCCTGAAGCTTTACTGCATGAAGGCAGCAGTGCTGTATATATGTGAAAATGCAGACCTGTAGTCTTGGGTTGCAACTAAATGTTATTTTTACCATTAATCTCTATATCAAATGGTGAAAACTGCTCACAACGACAATGCTAACATGGTCATGTTAAGCAGGTGCAATGTTTACCATGTTTCCCATCTTAGTTTAGTGTGTTAGCATGCTAGCATTTGCTAATTGACACTACACACAGTACAGCTGAGGCTGATGGGAATGTCAGTAGTTTTTACATAACATTTTGACCTGATGATAGTGCTAGATGAAAAGTCCAAATTTATTGCAGTTCATCATCAGAGGGACATATTTCTTTGTACCAAATTTCAGTAATTGAAAAACAGTATTTTCAGTTTGCAATGATATCAAACAGAGAAAAGCAGCAAATTCTCCCATTTAAGAAGCTTGAACCAGAGAGTGTTCTGCATGTTATTACTCATAAGTCTCCCAATCGATAAGTCACGTAATAATTTCAGCACTACTTTCATCGTCAGCTCCGGCAGCTCACGTTCAACATTGTTTATCCCAAGTGCATTCATCTTTTATGTTCAAAAAGCACCCACAATGCAACACACTCTGCGCTCCCCTAGTGATTTAAATTCGACTCGAGGCTCTGTGAATGTTTTAATACTTGGAGATTTATTAATTAAACATGACAGCGTTCTGTGTGATCCCAGCACCCTGAGGTATTTGACTCCCACCAATAAGTCTCTTTGTTTGTGTATTAAACAGCCAAACTTGCACACAAAGCATAAAACAGCTCTGGTTGTATTATTACAATAATATTCATATTATTACACCTGGGAGGGTTTTATAGAAATAGAGAGAATCACTAAACCAGCACTGCAGTGAAGGTGCACCAGTTATGTATAGTGTGTAGAGGGAGGCATGTGTCCACTCTACATTTCCTATTTATTTGTCTCTATTAGATGCCCACACTCATGAATATATTGAATTCATTGGAGGGAATTATGCATCAGTGAAAATGACAGCCGGGCAAAGCAGTGATCTATCACATACTGTGGTTTCCTGATAAATTAAGCTGCAGGTTATTACTTCCCATGCATCATCCGCAGTGTGACAGCTACTACTGTGAAGGAAAGGCCTTTAATGACAGTTTGTCCAAGAGAAAACCGATTGGACGCTTCAGAGCGGAGTCCTTAAAGCTGTATTAATTATATCTGCCTGTTCGACACACCGGCAGCAGTTTAATCTGGTCATTTGGACACCTTTCATCTGATGTGTTGGCTTTGTTGATTACATGAGTAATACAAAACAGTGCAGGTTGCCAGGGTTTGCTGTAGTTTAATATGTAAAATGTGTGTGTGTGTGTGTGTGTGCTGACGTGCATCAGAGAGGTGTTGAGAAATGATTTCTTTTTACGATGTGTCCACAAAGAGCTTAGTTTAACAGTTTTAGAAGGGACGGAGCTCAGAAAAGACAGTTATGTAAGAACCATTAGAATAATAAGACCTCATGTTAGGTCGCCATGGGGATATCTGAGGATAACCAAAGTGAACTGCTTATCATAGCATAGGTTTAAACTAGTGCTGGAACAATTCATTGATTAGTGGATTAACAGTAATAAGTCATTTAGCAAGAAAATATGCAAACATTCTCTGGTGTCTGCTTCTGAAATGTGATTTTCTCTGTTTTATATTGGTGAAAATTGAATATCTTAGGTTTCAGACAAAGTAAGCAATTTGAAGACGTCACCTTGGGTTGAGGATTCTGATGAAGGCCACTTTTAACTAATTTCCAAAATTTCATAGACTAAGGCCTAACAATTTATCAAAAAAGTAGTTGAAGGATTGCTCAATAACGTGAATAATCTGTAGTTACAGACATATTTAAACAAACAATAACAACAGTTAAAGAGGTTGGGATAGGACAAAGAAAATACATGTGTTAAGTTGCCCCTAACTGATGACAACAAGGTGTGACACTGTGGACATGACAAGAAACATGAGAGAGAAGAGGAGATTAAATGCAGCATTACATTCAAACTCAGCAGCCAATCTCACCAAATCTTAAATGTATGTATAGCCACCGTATCTGTGCCATGATCTCCCATGTGCTCCTCAGACTTTCCCCTCTCTTGTTACATAAACGACTTTGGAAAGAAAACGTCAATATTTCAGGAATTTACAGCCTTCCTTTCATTCTGTGAGCCAGACATTTCTTAGACTTTTATGTTGTGACCCCTGGGCCTATAAAACGTGCTGAGCTGATAAAGAACCACAAACGTCTTTAATTTCAGTACACATATAATAAATTCTAAAATTGCTGTTACGAAATATTTTTCTTTTTCTTGCAGTGACAGCAGTGATAGTGTATTTCACAAACTTGTATCTGCTGGACTGTGAAGCTCACCAGTGTTTGGAAAACAAAATCAATATAGTATATATGGTTGGTAGTTCCTGTTGTAAATAATGTCTGAAAGCAAAATTTAAGGATGTGTGCAGTATTTTAAAGCTCGACTAATCAATATGACTACATGTAATGTGTAATGGCTCGCTCGTAGTGAGGAACCCACAGGGAATCATCAGCTGTTTTAGACTCTTTTAGCTCCTAGTTTTGATTTGACGGATCACCAAGTGATTTTCAGACTTGTTTAGGCTACATATGCTACTGTTCTACTCTCTGGTTGGTAAAGGTTAAATCTGCAGCCAACATTAATACATACAATAATTATCTTTCATAAAGTTTTAGGTCTTTAACAAATCTTTCAAGTGAATTAAGTAAATTAAGATTTTTTCTTGTTTTTCTGACTTTGACCTCTGACTCTGAAACCAAACCTCTACAACCTTGTAGAGAGCAACCAGAGCTAAAAGAAAAGTGGATATTGGACTTAAATTTATCAGGTGTTCAGAAGCACAACTCCAAATTAATAAAAAAATAGCTACTGTATGTACTATAACAACTTTTTGAGGAGTTATTATGTCATAAGTGTGTGTTGTTAAGACTTCTTATTTCTGCTGTGTGTGTTTGTTATGTGCTCTTACAAATGCATGCACGAGTCCCTGCAGGCTTGTATTTGTGGTTTGTGTTAATGGATGTGTGCATTTCAGTGTAGAAGTACAATGTGTGCTTTTGTGGGGTGTCTCAGATCACATGCTGGCTGTGTGCTGGCATGAATGGATCCCCAGTTGTTAGACAAAGGAATGACGGGGAAAGTATGATGCTTCTGTGTTTGTGTGTGGTTGTGTGCTGGGATGGCAGTTGTCCCAGTGGACCAGGGGTTCAGGTGCTAATGTCCGCTGATGTGCCTAATTGCTGTCCTCATGAGAAGGGGTGGGGGTGGGGTTAGGAAGAGAGGACAGACATTGATTTGGGTGTTTGGGGGGAAGGAGGATGATGGAAGAGAAGGCGAGTGGGTGGCAGGGAAACAAGAGGACACAGCAGGAAGCAGAGAGGCTGGAGACGGAAGAGTGAATGACAGGGATGCTGTAAGGAGAAGAGAGCTCTTCCAGAATTACAATTTCATCCCTCCTCTCCCTCCTGTTCCCTGTATTTTCTTTCTCCCTCTTTTTACTTTCCCTCTTTCTTCATTTACTTCCTCTCTCCCACATCCTTCTTCTATCCTTCTCCCTCTTTTCCTCCCATTCTTTCGCTCTCCCTCCTTGCCTTCTCTTCTTTCCTTTGTCCCTCCCTTTCACTCCCCCATCTCTCCATCCATCTCTCCCCCCCTCTATACCGCCATCTCCTCTTCTCTCCACCAGCTGCAGTGCAGAGATCTCCGCCGAGGCCCCCGTCAGGCTGTCAGGTGACCGGGACGGAGGCTGTGACATCACCGCCCCCTCGGCCGACTGTCAGCCCTCCGTCGTTGCCATGGCAACGTCGGCAACGGCCTGCGGAGCCGAGGCTGGCGACGAGACGCCTGCAGGAGGAGGAGGAGGAGGAAGAGAGGAAGCAGGAGAATGCGTAAGGATCCTTTTTCTTTTTCATTTTCTTTCCATCTGAAATGTGTCGCCCGTGCGTGTCTTTGATTGCCGCTTTTCACTGTTGCTTTTCACACATACACATAGATCTATTGGTATTCAAGGATGACTGGGACAAGCAAGGGGACTGCGACACAAACAGTCATGCACATCACTCACACATACTGATGCAGAGGTATTTGTTGAGACAAGAGGGAGCGTGCAGCGCTGTGTATTCCAGTAACAGCTCGATGTCTGACGATGCAGTAAAAAGAGGATTAAGCTTCCCTCCAGCAGCTGGCTGCTGGTAACTCAGCGCTTTATTCCTGCTCTCTGCATGGCTCCTGTCTGCTGGCTAGCTGCAGCTTGACACCAGCCTCAGCTGCAGCTAGCATTGTGCTCCTGTCTGTGCATCTGCAGAAAAGGAAGAGCCGGACTGACATGGAGTCACATCTTGCTTGCATGCTACGAGGTTGTTGGTAGTTTAGAGAACAGATGTCGACGTGCGTTTGCTTCTTGCCCTTTGTTAATGTTTTGCTTTGAATCCAGAATGGAGCCTGCCTCTGCATTCCCAAAGTAAGGGCTGCAATTTGATAATTCAGTGGAACATGAATTATTCTGCTTCATTTGACTTGATGGCTGCAAGCGGTATATAATGTTCTGGCATAGAGCAATGAAAACCTGTGTAGCTGTAAGTAGACGGAGAACTGTCGACATTTGTCTTTGGTGTAAAGCCAATATCATCAAATGCAATGGATGTGGGTGATGCCTCTGGGGTGAAGAGTCGCGTGTCATAGCAATGACCTTTGAACTTTCCACTTTAGATCAACTCTCAGGGGCTTGATGGACCCTAAGGATTTTAAAAGCCACATGACAAGTGTTTTTCCGTGCAGAATGCTGCAGTGTATCGAGGAATTCCTTGCTTTACCTAAAAATACATTTTCTTTAAAAGCCAGGAGATGCTTTAAATTGTCACTTGGGGGAAGTTTCTTGTCTTCAAGGCTGGTTGGTTTCAAGATGTGATCAGAGCAGATTTTTGGGGGTGTGGCCTTGTTGTGTTTAGAGTCTGTTACAAGACTTGTCAGACGATTAGTGCTGCATCTCCGTATGAAAACTGGATTCCTGTCAGTTCTGCTAGCTGGAATCAGAGATAACCAAGATTTGTTATGTAATGATGTCATGACAGGGAACATGGTGACATACTCCTCACACAGACCCACAGCTGCGATTCCTCTCTTATCACAATTCTCACCTTATCTTCTCTGAGAGTTTTGCCCTTTTTCATCTGTTGCTATACAAACATGACCGTTTGATTGACACATGTATCCTCCCAACCGGCAGCACACCGGTCTGGGCTGCAGGCGCTCCAGCTTGGATGCAACCTATGAGCTGGCTGAGACGGTGAGGGCGCAGCGCGAGTGCCGTCTCCGGCCCCACTACAGCGACCCCATGCCAGCCGACGCTTCCAAGCGCAAACAGCTGGAGATGAAGATCGCTGCTGCCGCCAGACTCCACGGCCATCGCCGAGATCGAGATCGAGACCGAGACCGAGACAGTGGTGAGTAGATGACGTGTGTGATGGTTGGGTAACTTTGTTCACAGTGTCAGACCTGTTTTCTGTCTGTAATCTGTTAAAAACAGAAAAATGTAGTGATAAGCTGTTTGTCTTGAAGCACAACATCCAGGACAAGAAGGTTTTGTTTTTACACCTCATGACACAAACATTTTGTGTGTTTCTTTACACAAAATGTAAAGTGCTTTATAAATGGTACCAATGCACATCACTTGATCCATGATTCATTAGGCCATTGATCATTCCTTTATCCTTGAGACTAACTTTCCACCAAACCTCTAAAATCTGTTTTAAAGAGATTTTGAAAGTGAAAGACAAAAGACAGATGAACAAAATAATTGTCCAAATAAAAGCAGATATTTAGATATATATAGTATTAAGCTCTAAAAACACTGGATCCTACATTTTCCACAATTCCAACTCATCAGCATCTTTTTGTTAGATCTTCCTCCCCAACACCTACGTCTTTCAAACTCCACACCTCCAGTTAAAAATGTGACGTCTCCAAGCCCAAACCGAAATAACCCTGATGATATCATCACTATGACATCATCGGGATAAATATCTCCGTCAGAGCCACAAAATACATTATATACAACTTTTATCACAAGCAAGAAAAGTACTGAATAGTACTCCTTGTGACTGGTAAACTGACTCTGATGTGTACAGTTGGTGGAGTGCAAGGTACGTTTCTACAGTACCTCACAGAAACCCCCCCCCACAAATGTCCAAAAACACTTAGACACACGTTCACTGATGTTATGGACCCTGTCAGAGAAAAAATAAAACAGGCAGTATAATTATAATTAATGTAATTACAGAAGGCCATGTCCTCATTACATCTTCCTCACCTCACCAGGGAAGGTGAATTACTCTAAACTGCGAACGAACCTAACTGAACTGTGCCCGGCGTTTTGCAATCTGTTTCATCACAAAAGATTTAGTGCTGCATTTGTTTTGTTTCAACATGTGCAACTTCGTGTCATGCTGGTCTCTGAAAATGTTGGCCTTTGCACCCAGTCCTCACCTCCCCCATCAAACACACACACACACACACACACACACACACATACACAGAGCTCCCCTGCTAATAGCGTGCTCTTGCCTGTCAGCAGAAGCTCTTTGACACTGGCCACAGAGTGTCAGTCAATATGGCATATGATAATGATGACCGTGTTGCTCTTTCCAGATAAGTCATATTGACTAGAAATAGTTTTTTCCCTCAATAGGAAAGAAATGTCATCATCCACTGGGTTCATATTAATACATAATAATTAACATAGCACCTGTATAATGAACCAGGTGTTTGAATGAAACATTTGAAACCTCGTCTTAGCAGCAAACACAAAGTCTGCCTGTCTCTCTGTTTGAACACACACACACACACACACACACACACAATAGTACTGGCATGCATGCAGACAAAGGTTAAGGCCATGACTGGGGGGTTAAGGATCTAATTATTGCAGAAAGATGATATTTTGAATAGTTTCTTCACTTTGACATGACCAGAAATAACTAGTCCAAATTAAATGGGTGTTCATTAGGGAGGCTGATATTAATGCTGTGTGTGTGTGTGTCCATGCAGTGTGAATAACAAAGACTGTAGAGAGTAAATCCATAAACATCATGAGCACTAATGAATCGGATCATCTCCACCTCCCTCTCCGCAGCTCCAGCAGCAATTCGTGGTCGCTCAGAGCCCCCTGGTGAGGAGCGCCAGGCGGGTCTGGGTGTGGCTCGGTCTGGGCAGCATCGCTGGAGCACCATCAGCAGCCTAAGTGCTGACAGCGGAGTGGTGGGCCTTAGTGATGAACGGGAGGAGGAGGACAGTGAGCCTCGCCGTTACCGCAGAAGCCGGGGAGCCGAGGTGGAACGGGTGGACAGCGGCATTGGCCCGGGTCTGTCCCGCACCTGGAAGAGACCATCCGCCTCCCTCAGAGCCTGGGAGGCCCAGAGACCCTGTCCTGACTGTGGACTGAGGGATGGGGCCTCCAAAGAGCGCGGAGAGCGCATGTGTGAACGATGCTCCAAGCTGCGAATCGAGCGCAAGGAAGCCATCCTGGAGTTTCTGAACACGGAGTCGAGCTACGGCGAAGACCTGCGGATCATCAAGGACGAGTTTTACTGCCCCATGCAGAGTGCCGGGCTGCTGACAGCTGAGCAGCTCGCTGTGGTGTTTGGGAACGTTCAGGAGCTGATAGACGTCAACGACCGCTTCACTGAACACCTGCAGGACAGCATCGACCAGGCCTTTGACCAGGTGACACTCTCTCTCTCACACTCACACACACACACACACACACACACACACACACACACACACACACACACACACACACACACACACACACACACACAC